>CALYMY010000354.1:0-38583 GCA_944548615.1 Micropterix aruncella
CGTCGGGAGCCAACCTGGGTGCAGCAGCCATGTCATGGTGGAACTTAGTAATTGCCATCATAATGGAATGCCTATACCAAATTTCACGTCTCTACGGTTGACCGTTGAGGAGTTCCCTCGTCGGGAGCCAACCCTGGGTGCAGCAGCGATGTCATGGTGGAACTTAGAAATTGCCGTCATAATGGAATGCCTATACCAAATTTCACGTCTCTACGGTTGACCGTTGAGGAGTTCCCTCGTCGGGAGCCAACCCTGGGTGCAGCAGCCATGTCATGGTGGAACTTAGTAATTGCCATCATAATGGAATGCCTATACCAAATTTCACGTCTCTACGGTTGACCGTTGAGGAGTTCCCTCGTCGGGAGCCAACCCTGGGTGCAGCAGCCATGTCATGGTGGAACTTAGTAATTGCCATCATAATGGAATGCCTATACCAAATTTCACGTCTCTACGGTTGACCGTTGAGGAGTTCCCTCGTCGGGAGCCAACCCTGGGTGCAGCAGCCATGTCATGGTGGAACTTAGTAATTGCCATCATAATGGAATGCCTATACCAAATTTCACGTCTCTACGGTTGACCGTTGAGGAGTTCCCTCGTCGGGAGCCAACCCTGGGTGCAGCAGCCATGTCATGGTGGAACTTAGTAATTGCCATCATAATGGAATGCCTATACCAAATTTCACGTCTCTACGGTTGACCGTTGAGGAGTTCCCTCGTCGGGAGCCAACCCTGGGTGCAGCAGCGATGTCATGGTGGAACTTAGAAATTGCCGTCATAATGGAATGCCTATACCAAATTTCACGTCTCTACGGTTGACCGTTGAGGAGTTCCCTCGTCGGGAGCCAACCCTGGGTGCAGCAGCCATGTCATGGTGGAACTTAGTAATTGCCATCATAATGGAATGCCTATACCAAATTTCACGTCTCTACGGTTGACCGTTGAGGAGTTCCCTCGTCGGGAGCCAACCCTGGGTGCAGCAGCCATGTCATGGTGGAACTTAGTAATTGCCATCATAATGGAATGCCTATACCAAATTTCACGTCTCTACGGTTGACCGTTGAGGAGTTCCCTCGTCGGGAGCCAACCCTGGGTGCAGCAGCCATGTCATGGTGGAACTTAGTAATTGCCATCATAATGGAATGCCTATACCAAATTTCACGTCTCTACGGTTGACCGTTGAGAAGTTCCCTCGTCGGGAGCCAACCCTGGGTGCAGCAGCCATGTCATGGTGGAACTTAGTAATTGCCATCATAATGGAATGCCTATACCAAATTTCACGTCTCTACGGTTGACCGTTGAGGAGTTCCCTCGTCCTTGTCACGTACCTCTTTCCGTAGGTTGTTTACTCCTTTTAATTCGTTTAACGCCTCGCGGGCAATATCTCTGGCTCTTTCCGGTATTTCTTCGAAATTCCGAAACGGCACTTCTATTTCTGTGGTCTCCATATTGTCTCTTCTCGTTGATCAAAGGCACTGAAAATGAAAATGAAAAAGCACAGATTAAATAGTATTGAAAAGTAATTAAAGAAGAAGAAGAAGACGAGATAAAAAGCAGAAGCAATGAAATGAAAAGCGTTCTAAAACCCTATCTTTTGACACCTCGCTTGTGTGTATATGATAAAATAAAGAATATAATATTTAATTTATTAAACGAAGCCGCGGGAAAAATACTAAAACTCCCTTGGCTCGGATCGCTACTATTGAAAACAAACATCGTAAAATCGATAAATAAACTTTCGCAAGTATGACGAGGGCTGAAGTTACCATAGAAACAGAAATCGTTAAATCGATAAATATTCTATTGCGAGTCGGGCCACCGCCTGAGCTCGTTACTATGGAAACAAAACCGTTAAATCGATAAATCAATATACCTATACAGATATTAAATCGTCTATAATTCCGTTAATATTACTCAGATTTGAAAATTAAAAGAAGCGTTAGATGCGCAAAGCAAAACTCTATTAGATAATAATAAACAGGGAGGACTATTGATGCCTTTTAGCGCAATAGCCCTCAAACGTCGGAAGCCAATTTATTTCGAAAAATGTGATTTTTTCATAACAATTTCTATGTTCAAAATGAAAGGTTATATAAAAAAATTCAAAATGTCAAAATTTCGAAAATGCCATTTCGTAGAGATTTCAAAGGCCTTCGTTCTGTCCGAACACCGTAACGCGTTAGGTTTACTCTATCTCGATTTATTTCGAAAAATGTGATTTTTTCATAATAATTTCCAAGTTCAAAATGAAAGTTTATATAAAAATTTTCAAAATATCAAAATTTCAAAAATGCCATTTTGTAGAGCTTAAGCGGGGTGTCGATCTCGCCAAAGACCGCAACGCGGTAGGTTTACTCTATCTCGATTTATTTCGAAAAATGTGATTTTTTCATAACAATTTCTATGTTCAAAATGAAAGTTTATATAAAATTTTTCAAAATGTCAAAATTTCGAAAATGCCATTTTGTAGAGATTACCAAGGTCGTCGTTCTGTCCGAACGCCGTAACGCTATAGGTTTACTCTATCACGATCTTTTTCGAAAAATGTGATTTTTTCATAATAATTTCTATGTTTAAAATGAAATTTTATATAAAATTTTTCAAAATGTCAAAATTTCAAAAATGCCATTTTGTAGAGCTTAAGCGGGGTGTCGATCTAGCCAAAGACCGCAACGCGGTAGGTTTACTCTATCACGGTCTTTTTCGAAAAATGTCATTTATTCATAACAATTTCTATGTTCAAAATGAAAGTTTATATAAAAAATTTCAAAATGTCAAAATTTCGAAAATGCCATTTCGTAGAGATTACCAAGGCCGTGGTTCTGTCCGAACGCCGTAACGCTATAGGTTTACTCTATCACGATCTTTTTCGAAAAATGTGATTTTTTCATTATAATTTCTATGTTTAAAATGAAATTTTATATAAAATTTTTCAAAATGTCAAAATTTCAAAAATGCCATTTTGTAGAGCTTAAGCGGGGTGTCGATCTCGCCAAAGACCGCAACGCGGTAGGTTTACTCTATCTCGATTTATTTCGAAAAATGTGATTTTTTCATAACAATTTCTATGTTCAAAATGAAAGTTTATATAAAAAATTTCAAAATGTCAAAATTTCGAAAATGCCATTTTGTAGAGATTACCAAGGCCGTCGTTCTGTCCGAACGCCGTAACCCTATAGGTTTACTCTATCACGATCTTTTTCGAAAAATGTGATTTTTTCATAACAATTTCTATGTTTAAAATGAAATTTTATATAAAATTTTTCAAAATGTCAAAATTTCGAAAATGCCATTTTGTAGAGATTACCAAGGCCGTCGTTCTGTCCGAACGCCGTAACCCTATAGGTTTACTCTATCACGATCTTTTTCGAAAAATATGATTTTTCCATAATAATTTCTATGTTTAAAATGAAATTTTATATAAAATTTTTCAAAAAGTCAAAATTTCAAAAATGCCATTTTGTAGAGCTTAAGCGGGGTGTCGATCTCGCCAAAGACCGCAACGCGGTAGGTTTACTCTATCTCGTTCTTTTGTGAAAAATGTGATTTTTTCATAACAATTTCTATGTTCAAAATGAAAGTTTATATAAAAAATTTCAAAATGTCAAAATTTCGAAAATGCCATTTCGTAGAGATTTCAAAGGCCTTCGTTATGCCCAAACACCGTAACGCGTTTTATTTACTCTATCACGGTCTTTTTCGAAAAATGACATTTATTCATAACAATTTCTATGTTCAGGAGTTCCCTCGTCGGGAGCCAACCCTGGGTGCAGCAGCCATGTCATGGTGGAACTTAGTAATTGCCATCATAATGGAATGCCTATACCAAATTTCACGTCTCTACGGTTGACCGTTGAGGAGTTCCCTCGTCGGGAGCCAACCCTGGGTGCAGCAGCCATGTCATGGTGGAACTTAGTAATTGCCATCATAATGGAATGCCTATACCAAATTTCACGTCTCTACGGTTGACCGTTGAGGAGTTCCCTCGTCGGGAGCCAACCCTGGGTGCAGCAGCGATGTCATGGTGGAACTTAGAAATTGCCGTCATAATGGAATGCCTATACCAAATTTCACGTCTCTACGGTTGACCGTTGAGGAGTTCCCTCGTCGGGAGCCAACCCTGGGTGCAGCAGCCATGTCATGGTGGAACTTAGTAATTGCCATCATAATGGAATGCCTATACCAAATTTCACGTCTCTACGGTTGACCGTTGAGGAGTTCCCTCGTCGGGAGCCAACCCTGGGTGCAGCAGCCATGTCATGGTGGAACTTAGTAATTGCCATCATAATGGAATGCCTATACCAAATTTCACGTCTCTACGGTTGACCGTTGAGGAGTTCCCTCGTCGGGAGCCAACCCTGGGTGCAGCAGCCATGTCATGGTGGAACTTAGTAATTGCCATCATAATGGAATGCCTATACCAAATTTCACGTCTCTACGGTTGACCGTTGAGGAGTTCCCTCGTCGGGAGCCAACCCTGGGTGCAGCAGCCATGTCATGGTGGAACTTAGTAATTGCCATCATAATGGAATGCCTATACCAAATTTCACGTCTCTACGGTTGACCGTTGAGGAGTTCCCTCGTCGGGAGCCAACCCTGGGTGCAGCAGCGATGTCATGGTGGAACTTAGAAATTGCCGTCATAATGGAATGCCTATACCAAATTTCACGTCTCTACGGTTGACCGTTGAGGAGTTCCCTCGTCGGGAGCCAACCCTGGGTGCAGCAGCCATGTCATGGTGGAACTTAGTAATTGCCATCATAATGGAATGCCTATACCAAATTTCACGTCTCTACGGTTGACCGTTGAGGAGTTCCCTCGTCGGGAGCCAACCCTGGGTGCAGCAGCCATGTCATGGTGGAACTTAGTAATTGCCATCATAATGGAATGCCTATACCAAATTTCACGTCTCTACGGTTGACCGTTGAGGAGTTCCCTCGTCGGGAGCCAACCCTGGGTGCAGCAGCCATGTCATGGTGGAACTTAGTAATTGCCATCATAATGGAATGCCTATACCAAATTTCACGTCTCTACGGTTGACCGTTGAGAAGTTCCCTCGTCGGGAGCCAACCCTGGGTGCAGCAGCCATGTCATGGTGGAACTTAGTAATTGCCATCATAATGGAATGCCTATACCAAATTTCACGTCTCTACGGTTGACCGTTGAGGAGTTCCCTCGTCCTTGTCACGTACCTCTTTCCGTAGGTTGTTTACTCCTTTTAATTCGTTTAACGCCTCGCGGGCAATATCTCTGGCTCTTTCCGGTATTTCTTCGAAATTCCGAAACGGCACTTCTATTTCTGTGGTCTCCATATTGTCTCTTCTCGTTGATCAAAGGCACTGAAAATGAAAATGAAAAAGCACAGATTAAATAGTATTGAAAAGTAATTAAAGAAGAAGAAGAAGACGAGATAAAAAGCAGAAGCAATGAAATGAAAAGCGTTCTAAAACCCTATCTTTTGACACCTCGCTTGTGTGTATATGATAAAATAAAGAATATAATATTTAATTTATTAAACGAAGCCGCGGGAAAAATACTAAAACTCCCTTGGCTCGGATCGCTACTATTGAAAACAAACATCGTAAAATCGATAAATAAACTTTCGCAAGTATGACGAGGGCTGAAGTTACCATAGAAACAGAAATCGTTAAATCGATAAATATTCTATTGCGAGTCGGGCCACCGCCTGAGCTCGTTACTATGGAAACAAAACCGTTAAATCGATAAATCAATATACCTATACAGATATTAAATCGTCTATAATTCCGTTAATATTACTCAGATTTGAAAATTAAAAGAAGCGTTAGATGCGCAAAGCAAAACTCTATTAGATAATAATAAACAGGGAGGACTATTGATGCCTTTTAGCGCAATAGCCCTCAAACGTCGGAAGCCAATTTATTTCGAAAAATGTGATTTTTTCATAACAATTTCTATGTTCAAAATGAAAGTTTATATAAAAAAATTCAAAATGTCAAAATTTCGAAAATGCCATTTCGTAGAGATTTCAAAGGCCTTCGTTCTGTCCGAACACCGTAACGCGTTAGGTTTACTCTATCTCGATTTATTTCGAAAAATGTGATTTTTTCATAATAATTTCCAAGTTCAAAATGAAAGTTTATATAAAAATTTTCAAAATATCAAAATTTCAAAAATGCCATTTTGTAGAGCTTAAGCGGGGTGTCGATCTCGCCAAAGACCGCAACGCGGTAGGTTTACTCTATCTCGATTTATTTCGAAAAATGTGATTTTTTCATAACAATTTCTATGTTCAAAATGAAAGTTTATATAAAATTTTTCAAAATGTCAAAATTTCGAAAATGCCATTTCGTAGAGATTTCAAAGGCCTTCGTTATGCCCAAACACCGTAACGCGTTTTATTTACTCTATCACGGTCTTTTTCGAAAAATGACATTTATTCATAACAATTTCTATGTTCAGGAGTTCCCTCGTCGGCAGCCAACCCTGGGTGCAGCAGCCATGTCATGGTGGAACTTAGTAATTGCCATCATAATGGAATGCCTATACCAAATTTCACGTCTCTACGGTTGACCGTTGAGGAGTTCCCTCGTCGGGAGCCAACCCTGGGTGCAGCAGCCATGTCATGGTGGAACTTAGTAATTGCCATCATAATGGAATGCCTATACCAAATTTCACGTCTCTACGGTTGACCGTTGAGGAGTTCCCTCGTCGGGAGCCAACCCTGGGTGCAGCAGCGATGTCATGGTGGAACTTAGAAATTGCCGTCATAATGGAATGCCTATACCAAATTTCACGTCTCTACGGTTGACCGTTGAGGAGTTCCCTCGTCGGGAGCCAACCCTGGGTGCAGCAGCCATGTCATGGTGGAACTTAGTAATTGCCATCATAATGGAATGCCTATACCAAATTTCACGTCTCTACGGTTGACCGTTGAGGAGTTCCCTCGTCGGGAGCCAACCCTGGGTGCAGCAGCCATGTCATGGTGGAACTTAGTAATTGCCATCATAATGGAATGCCTATACCAAATTTCACGTCTCTACGGTTGACCGTTGAGGAGTTCCCTCGTCGGGAGCCAACCCTGGGTGCAGCAGCCATGTCATGGTGGAACTTAGTAATTGCCATCATAATGGAATGCCTATACCAAATTTCACGTCTCTACGGTTGACCGTTGAGGAGTTCCCTCGTCGGGAGCCAACCCTGGGTGCAGCAGCCATGTCATGGTGGAACTTAGTAATTGCCATCATAATGGAATGCCTATACCAAATTTCACGTCTCTACGGTTGACCGTTGAGGAGTTCCCTCGTCGGGAGCCAACCCTGGGTGCAGCAGCGATGTCATGGTGGAACTTAGAAATTGCCGTCATAATGGAATGCCTATACCAAATTTCACGTCTCTACGGTTGACCGTTGAGGAGTTCCCTCGTCGGGAGCCAACCCTGGGTGCAGCAGCCATGTCATGGTGGAACTTAGTAATTGCCATCATAATGGAATGCCTATACCAAATTTCACGTCTCTACGGTTGACCGTTGAGGAGTTCCCTCGTCGGGAGCCAACCCTGGGTGCAGCAGCCATGTCATGGTGGAACTTAGTAATTGCCATCATAATGGAATGCCTATACCAAATTTCACGTCTCTACGGTTGACCGTTGAGGAGTTCCCTCGTCGGGAGCCAACCCTGGGTGCAGCAGCCATGTCATGGTGGAACTTAGTAATTGCCATCATAATGGAATGCCTATACCAAATTTCACGTCTCTACGGTTGACCGTTGAGGAGTTCCCTCGTCGGGAGCCAACCCTGGGTGCAGCAGCCATGTCATGGTGGAACTTAGTAATTGCCATCATAATGGAATGCCTATACCAAATTTCACGTCTCTACGGTTGACCGTTGAGGAGTTCCCTCGTCGGGAGCCAACCCTGGGTGCAGCAGCGATGTCATGGTGGAACTTAGAAATTGCCGTCATAATGGAATGCCTATACCAAATTTCACGTCTCTACGGTTGACCGTTGAGGAGTTCCCTCGTCGGGAGCCAACCCTGGGTGCAGCAGCCATGTCATGGTGGAACTTAGTAATTGCCATCATAATGGAATGCCTATACCAAATTTCACGTCTCTACGGTTGACCGTTGAGGAGTTCCCTCGTCGGGAGCCAACCCTGGGTGCAGCAGCCATGTCATGGTGGAACTTAGTAATTGCCATCATAATGGAATGCCTATACCAAATTTCACGTCTCTACGGTTGACCGTTGAGGAGTTCCCTCGTCGGGAGCCAACCCTGGGTGCAGCAGCCATGTCATGGTGGAACTTAGTAATTGCCATCATAATGGAATGCCTATACCAAATTTCACGTCTCTACGGTTGACCGTTGAGAAGTTCCCTCGTCGGGAGCCAACCCTGGGTGCAGCAGCCATGTCATGGTGGAACTTAGTAATTGCCATCATAATGGAATGCCTATACCAAATTTCACGTCTCTACGGTTGACCGTTGAGGAGTTCCCTCGTCCTTGTCACGTACCTCTTTCCGTAGGTTGTTTACTCCTTTTAATTCGTTTAACGCCTCGCGGGCAATATCTCTGGCTCTTTCCGGTATTTCTTCGAAATTCCGAAACGGCACTTCTATTTCTGTGGTCTCCATATTGTCTCTTCTCGTTGATCAAAGGCACTGAAAATGAAA
The DNA here is from genome assembly GCA_944548615.1 of Micropterix aruncella. NCBI lineage: Eukaryota > Metazoa > Arthropoda > Insecta > Lepidoptera > Micropterigidae > Micropterix > Micropterix aruncella. Next base: position 8,645 of record CALYMY010000354.1, read on the forward strand.
ATGAAAAAGCACAGATTAAATAGTATTGAAAAGTAATTAAAGAAGAAGAAGAAGACGAGATAAAAAGCAGAAGCAATGAAATGAAAAGCGTTCTAAAACCCTATCTTTTGACACCTCGCTTGTGTGTATATGATAAAATAAAGAATATAATATTTAATTTATTAAACGAAGCCGCGGGAAAAATACTAAAACTCCCTTGGCTCGGATCGCTACTATTGAAAACAAACATCGTAAAATCGATAAATAAACTTTCGCAAGTATGACGAGGGCTGAAGTTACCATAGAAACAGAAATCGTTAAATCGATAAATATTCTATTGCGAGTCGGGCCACCGCCTGAGCTCGTTACTATGGAAACAAAACCGTTAAATCGATAAATCAATATACCTATACAGATATTAAATCGTCTATAATTCCGTTAATATTACTCAGATTTGAAAATTAAAAGAAGCGTTAGATGCGCAAAGCAAAACTCTATTAGATAATAATAAACAGGGAGGACTATTGATGCCTTTTAGCGCAATAGCCCTCAAACGTCGGAAGCCAATTTATTTCGAAAAATGTGATTTTTTCATAACAATTTCTATGTTCAAAATGAAAGTTTATATAAAAAAATTCAAAATGTCAAAATTTCGAAAATGCCATTTCGTAGAGATTTCAAAGGCCTTCGTTCTGTCCGAACACCGTAACGCGTTAGGTTTACTCTATCTCGATTTATTTCGAAAAATGTGATTTTTTCATAATAATTTCCAAGTTCAAAATGAAAGTTTATATAAAAATTTTCAAAATATCAAAATTTCAAAAATGCCATTTTGTAGAGCTTAAGCGGGGTGTCGATCTCGCCAAAGACCGCAACGCGGTAGGTTTACTCTATCTCGATTTATTTCGAAAAATGTGATTTTTTCATAACAATTTCTATGTTCAAAATGAAAGTTTATATAAAATTTTTCAAAATGTCAAAATTTCGAAAATGCCATTTTGTAGAGATTACCAAGGTCGTCGTTCTGTCCGAACGCCGTAACGCTATAGGTTTACTCTATCACGATCTTTTTCGAAAAATGTGATTTTTTCATAACAATTTCTATGTTTAAAATGAAATTTTATATAAAATTTTTCAAAATGTCAAAATTTCGAAAATGCCATTTTGTAGAGATTACCAAGGCCGTCGTTCTGTCCGAACGCCGTAACGCTATAGGTTTACTCTATCACGATCTTTTTCGAAAAATGTGATTTTTTCATAATAATTTCTATGTTTAAAATGAAATTTTATATAAAATTTTTCAAAATGTCAAAATTTCAAAAATGCCATTTTGTAGAGCTTAAGCGGGGTGTCGATCTAGCCAAAGACCGCAACGCGGTAGGTTTACTCTATCACGGTCTTTTTCGAAAAATGTCATTTATTCATAACAATTTCTATGTTCAAAATGAAAGTTTATATAAAAAATTTCAAAATGTCAAAATTTCGAAAATGCCATTTCGTAGAGATTACCAAGGCCGTGGTTCTGTCCGAACGCCGTAACGCTATAGGTTTACTCTATCACGATCTTTTTCGAAAAATGTGATTTTTTCATTATAATTTCTATGTTTAAAATGAAATTTTATATAAAATTTTTCAAAATGTCAAAATTTCAAAAATGCCATTTTGTAGAGCTTAAGCGGGGTGTCGATCTCGCCAAAGACCGCAACGCGGTAGGTTTACTCTATCTCGATTTATTTCGAAAAATGTGATTTTTTCATAACAATTTCTATGTTCAAAATGAAAGTTTATATAAAAAATTTCAAAATGTCAAAATTTCGAAAATGCCATTTTGTAGAGATTACCAAGGCCGTCGTTCTGTCCGAACGCCGTAACCCTATAGGTTTACTCTATCACGATCTTTTTCGAAAAATGTGATTTTTTCATAACAATTTCTATGTTTAAAATGAAATTTTATATAAAATTTTTCAAAATGTCAAAATTTCGAAAATGCCATTTTGTAGAGATTACCAAGGCCGTCGTTCTGTCCGAACGCCGTAACCCTATAGGTTTACTCTATCACGATCTTTTTCGAAAAATATGATTTTTCCATAATAATTTCTATGTTTAAAATGAAATTTTATATAAAATTTTTCAAAAAGTCAAAATTTCAAAAATGCCATTTTGTAGAGCTTAAGCGGGGTGTCGATCTCGCCAAAGACCGCAACGCGGTAGGTTTACTCTATCTCGTTCTTTTGTGAAAAATGTGATTTTTTCATAACAATTTCTATGTTCAAAATGAAAGTTTATATAAAAAAATTCAAAATGTCAAAATTTCGAAAATGCCATTTCGTAGAGATTTCAAAGGCCTTCGTTCTGTCCGAACACCGTAACGCGTTAGGTTTACTCTATCTCGATTTATTTCGAAAAATGTGATTTTTTCATAATAATTTCCAAGTTCAAAATGAAAGTTTATATAAAAATTTTCAAAATATCAAAATTTCAAAAATGCCATTTTGTAGAGCTTAAGCGGGGTGTCGATCTCGCCAAAGACCGCAACGCGGTAGGTTTACTCTATCTCGATTTATTTCGAAAAATGTGATTTTTTCATAACAATTTCTATGTTCAAAATGAAAGTTTATATAAAATTTTTCAAAATGTCAAAATTTCGAAAATGCCATTTCGTAGAGATTTCAAAGGCCTTCGTTATGCCCAAACACCGTAACGCGTTTTATTTACTCTATCACGGTCTTTTTCGAAAAATGACATTTATTCATAACAATTTCTATGTTCAGGAGTTCCCTCGTCGGGAGCCAACCCTGGGTGCAGCAGCCATGTCATGGTGGAACTTAGTAATTGCCATCATAATGGAATGCCTATACCAAATTTCACGTCTCTACGGTTGACCGTTGAGGAGTTCCCTCGTCGGGAGCCAACCCTGGGTGCAGCAGCCATGTCATGGTGGAACTTAGTAATTGCCATCATAATGGAATGCCTATACCAAATTTCACGTCTCTACGGTTGACCGTTGAGGAGTTCCCTCGTCGGGAGCCAACCCTGGGTGCAGCAGCGATGTCATGGTGGAACTTAGAAATTGCCGTCATAATGGAATGCCTATACCAAATTTCACGTCTCTACGGTTGACCGTTGAGGAGTTCCCTCGTCGGGAGCCAACCCTGGGTGCAGCAGCCATGTCATGGTGGAACTTAGTAATTGCCATCATAATGGAATGCCTATACCAAATTTCACGTCTCTACGGTTGACCGTTGAGGAGTTCCCCTCGTCGGAGCCAACCCTGGGTGCAGCAGCCATGTCATGGTGGAACTTAGTAATTGCCATCATAATGGAATGCCTATACCAAATTTCACGTCTCTACGGTTGACCGTTGAGGAGTTCCCTCGTCGGGAGCCAACCCTGGGTGCAGCAGCCATGTCATGGTGGAACTTAGTAATTGCCATCATAATGGAATGCCTATACCAAATTTCACGTCTCTACGGTTGACCGTTGAGGAGTTCCCTCGTCGGGAGCCAACCCTGGGTGCAGCAGCCATGTCATGGTGGAACTTAGTAATTGCCATCATAATGGAATGCCTATACCAAATTTCACGTCTCTACGGTTGACCGTTGAGGAGTTCCCTCGTCGGGAGCCAACCCTGGGTGCAGCAGCGATGTCATGGTGGAACTTAGAAATTGCCGTCATAATGGAATGCCTATACCAAATTTCACGTCTCTACGGTTGACCGTTGAGGAGTTCCCTCGTCGGGAGCCAACCCTGGGTGCAGCAGCCATGTCATGGTGGAACTTAGTAATTGCCATCATAATGGAATGCCTATACCAAATTTCACGTCTCTACGGTTGACCGTTGAGGAGTTCCCTCGTCGGGAGCCAACCCTGGGTGCAGCAGCCATGTCATGGTGGAACTTAGTAATTGCCATCATAATGGAATGCCTATACCAAATTTCACGTCTCTACGGTTGACCGTTGAGGAGTTCCCTCGTCGGGAGCCAACCCTGGGTGCAGCAGCCATGTCATGGTGGAACTTAGTAATTGCCATCATAATGGAATGCCTATACCAAATTTCACGTCTCTACGGTTGACCGTTGAGGAGTTCCCTCGTCGGGAGCCAACCCTGGGTGCAGCAGCCATGTCATGGTGGAACTTAGTAATTGCCATCATAATGGAATGCCTATACCAAATTTCACGTCTCTACGGTTGACCGTTGAGGAGTTCCCTCGTCGGGAGCCAACCCTGGGTGCAGCAGCGATGTCATGGTGGAACTTAGAAATTGCCGTCATAATGGAATGCCTATACCAAATTTCACGTCTCTACGGTTGACCGTTGAGGAGTTCCCTCGTCGGGAGCCAACCCTGGGTGCAGCAGCCATGTCATGGTGGAACTTAGTAATTGCCATCATAATGGAATGCCTATACCAAATTTCACGTCTCTACGGTTGACCGTTGAGGAGTTCCCTCGTCGGGAGCCAACCCTGGGTGCAGCAGCCATGTCATGGTGGAACTTAGTAATTGCCATCATAATGGAATGCCTATACCAAATTTCACGTCTCTACGGTTGACCGTTGAGGAGTTCCCTCGTCGGGAGCCAACCCTGGGTGCAGCAGCCATGTCATGGTGGAACTTAGTAATTGCCATCATAATGGAATGCCTATACCAAATTTCACGTCTCTACGGTTGACCGTTGAGAAGTTCCCTCGTCGGGAGCCAACCCTGGGTGCAGCAGCCATGTCATGGTGGAACTTAGTAATTGCCATCATAATGGAATGCCTATACCAAATTTCACGTCTCTACGGTTGACCGTTGAGGAGTTCCCTCGTCCTTGTCACGTACCTCTTTCCGTAGGTTGTTTACTCCTTTTAATTCGTTTAACGCCTCGCGGGCAATATCTCTGGCTCTTTCCGGTATTTCTTCGAAATTCCGAAACGGCACTTCTATTTCTGTGGTCTCCATATTGTCTCTTCTCGTTGATCAAAGGCACTGAAAATGAAAATGAAAAAGCACAGATTAAATAGTATTGAAAAGTAATTAAAGAAGAAGAAGAAGACGAGATAAAAAGCAGAAGCAATGAAATGAAAAGCGTTCTAAAACCCTATCTTTTGACACCTCGCTTGTGTGTATATGATAAAATAAAGAATATAATATTTAATTTATTAAACGAAGCCGCGGGAAAAATACTAAAACTCCCTTGGCTCGGATCGCTACTATTGAAAACAAACATCGTAAAATCGATAAATAAACTTTCGCAAGTATGACGAGGGCTGAAGTTACCATAGAAACAGAAATCGTTAAATCGATAAATATTCTATTGCGAGTCGGGCCACCGCCTGAGCTCGTTACTATGGAAACAAAACCGTTAAATCGATAAATCAATATACCTATACAGATATTAAATCGTCTATAATTCCGTTAATATTACTCAGATTTGAAAATTAAAAGAAGCGTTAGATGCGCAAAGCAAAACTCTATTAGATAATAATAAACAGGGAGGACTATTGATGCCTTTTAGCGCAATAGCCCTCAAACGTCGGAAGCCAATTTATTTCGAAAAATGTGATTTTTTCATAACAATTTCTATGTTCAAAATGAAAGTTTATATAAAAAAATTCAAAATGTCAAAATTTCGAAAATGCCATTTCGTAGAGATTTCAAAGGCCTTCGTTCTGTCCGAACACCGTAACGCGTTAGGTTTACTCTATCTCGATTTATTTCGAAAAATGTGATTTTTTCATAATAATTTCCAAGTTCAAAATGAAAGTTTATATAAAAATTTTCAAAATATCAAAATTTCAAAAATGCCATTTTGTAGAGCTTAAGCGGGGTGTCGATCTCGCCAAAGACCGCAACGCGGTAGGTTTACTCTATCTCGATTTATTTCGAAAAATGTGATTTTTTCATAACAATTTCTATGTTCAAAATGAAAGTTTATATAAAATTTTTCAAAATGTCAAAATTTCGAAAATGCCATTTTGTAGAGATTACCAAGGTCGTCGTTCTGTCCGAACGCCGTAACGCTATAGGTTTACTCTATCACGATCTTTTTCGAAAAATGTGATTTTTTCATAACAATTTCTATGTTTAAAATGAAATTTTATATAAAATTTTTCAAAATGTCAAAATTTCGAAAATGCCATTTTGTAGAGATTACCAAGGCCGTCGTTCTGTCCGAACGCCGTAACGCTATAGGTTTACTCTATCACGATCTTTTTCGAAAAATGTGATTTTTTCATAATAATTTCTATGTTTAAAATGAAATTTTATATAAAATTTTTCAAAATGTCAAAATTTCAAAAATGCCATTTTGTAGAGCTTAAGCGGGGTGTCGATCTAGCCAAAGACCGCAACGCGGTAGGTTTACTCTATCACGGTCTTTTTCGAAAAATGTCATTTATTCATAACAATTTCTATGTTCAAAATGAAAGTTTATATAAAAAATTTCAAAATGTCAAAATTTCGAAAATGCCATTTCGTAGAGATTACCAAGGCCGTGGTTCTGTCCGAACGCCGTAACGCTATAGGTTTACTCTATCACGATCTTTTTCGAAAAATGTGATTTTTTCATTATAATTTCTATGTTTAAAATGAAATTTTATATAAAATTTTTCAAAATGTCAAAATTTCAAAAATGCCATTTTGTAGAGCTTAAGCGGGGTGTCGATCTCGCCAAAGACCGCAACGCGGTAGGTTTACTCTATCTCGATTTATTTCGAAAAATGTGATTTTTTCATAACAATTTCTATGTTCAAAATGAAAGTTTATATAAAAAATTTCAAAATGTCAAAATTTCGAAAATGCCATTTTGTAGAGATTACCAAGGCCGTCGTTCTGTCCGAACGCCGTAACCCTATAGGTTTACTCTATCACGATCTTTTTCGAAAAATGTGATTTTTTCATAACAATTTCTATGTTTAAAATGAAATTTTATATAAAATTTTTCAAAATGTCAAAATTTCGAAAATGCCATTTTGTAGAGATTACCAAGGCCGTCGTTCTGTCCGAACGCCGTAACCCTATAGGTTTACTCTATCACGATCTTTTTCGAAAAATATGATTTTTCCATAATAATTTCTATGTTTAAAATGAAATTTTATATAAAATTTTTCAAAAAGTCAAAATTTCAAAAATGCCATTTTGTAGAGCTTAAGCGGGGTGTCGATCTCGCCAAAGACCGCAACGCGGTAGGTTTACTCTATCTCGTTCTTTTGTGAAAAATGTGATTTTTTCATAACAATTTCTATGTTCAAAATGAAAGTTTATATAAAAAATTTCAAAATGTCAAAATTTCGAAAATGCCATTTCGTAGAGATTTCAAAGGCCTTCGTTATGCCCAAACACCGTAACGCGTTTTATTTACTCTATCACGGTCTTTTTCGTAAAATGACATTTATTCATAACAATTTCTATGTTCAGGAGTTCCCTCGTCGGGAGCCAACCCTGGGTGCAGCAGCCATGTCATGGTGGAACTTAGTAATTGCCATCATAATGGAATGCCTATACCAAATTTCACGTCTCTACGGTTGACCGTTGAGGAGTTCCCTCGTCGGGAGCCAACCCTGGGTGCAGCAGCCATGTCATGGTGGAACTTAGTAATTGCCATCATAATGGAATGCCTATACCAAATTTCACGTCTCTACGGTTGACCGTTGAGGAGTTCCCTCGTCGGGAGCCAACCCTGGGTGCAGCAGCGATGTCATGGTGGAACTTAGAAATTGCCGTCATAATGGAATGCCTATACCAAATTTCACGTCTCTACGGTTGACCGTTGAGGAGTTCCCTCGTCGGGAGCCAACCCTGGGTGCAGCAGCCATGTCATGGTGGAACTTAGTAATTGCCATCATAATGGAATGCCTATACCAAATTTCACGTCTCTACGGTTGACCGTTGAGGAGTTCCCTCGTCGGGAGCCAACCCTGGGTGCAGCAGCCATGTCATGGTGGAACTTAGTAATTGCCATCATAATGGAATGCCTATACCAAATTTCACGTCTCTACGGTTGACCGTTGAGGAGTTCCCTCGTCGGGAGCCAACCCTGGGTGCAGCAGCCATGTCATGGTGGAACTTAGTAATTGCCATCATAATGGAATGCCTATACCAAATTTCACGTCTCTACGGTTGACCGTTGAGAAGTTCCCTCGTCGGGAGCCAACCCTGGGTGCAGCAGCCATGTCATGGTGGAACTTAGTAATTGCCATCATAATGGAATGCCTATACCAAATTTCACGTCTCTACGGTTGACCGTTGAGGAGTTCCCTCGTCCTTGTCACGTACCTCTTTCCGTAGGTTGTTTACTCCTTTTAATTCGTTTAACGCCTCGCGGGCAATATCTCTGGCTCTTTCCGGTATTTCTTCGAAATTCCGAAACGGCACTTCTATTTCTGTGGTCTCCATATTGTCTCTTCTCGTTGATCAAAGGCACTGAAAATGAAAATGAAAAAGCACAGATTAAATAGTATTGAAAAGTAATTAAAGAAGAAGAAGAAGACGAGATAAAAAGCAGAAGCAATGAAATGAAAAGCGTTCTAAAACCCTATCTTTTGACACCTCGCTTGTGTGTATATGATAAAATAAAGAATATAATATTTAATTTATTAAACGAAGCCGCGGGAAAAATACTAAAACTCCCTTGGCTCGGATCGCTACTATTGAAAACAAACATCGTAAAATCGATAAATAAACTTTCGCAAGTATGACGAGGGCTGAAGTTACCATAGAAACAGAAATCGTTAAATCGATAAATATTCTATTGCGAGTCGGGCCACCGCCTGAGCTCGTTACTATGGAAACAAAACCGTTAAATCGATAAATCAATATACCTATACAGATATTAAATCGTCTATAATTCCGTTAATATTACTCAGATTTGAAAATTAAAAGAAGCGTTAGATGCGCAAAGCAAAACTCTATTAGATAATAATAAACAGGGAGGACTATTGATGCCTTTTAGCGCAATAGCCCTCAAACGTCGGAAGCCAATTTATTTCGAAAAATGTGATTTTTTCATAACAATTTCTATGTTCAAAATGAAAGGTTATATAAAAAAATTCAAAATGTCAAAATTTCGAAAATGCCATTTCGTAGAGATTTCAAAGGCCTTCGTTCTGTCCGAACACCGTAACGCGTTAGGTTTACTCTATCTCGATTTATTTCGAAAAATGTGATTTTTTCATAATAATTTCCAAGTTCAAAATGAAAGTTTATATAAAAATTTTCAAAATATCAAAATTTCAAAAATGCCATTTTGTAGAGCTTAAGCGGGGTGTCGATCTCGCCAAAGACCGCAACGCGGTAGGTTTACTCTATCTCGATTTATTTCGAAAAATGTGATTTTTTCATAACAATTTCTATGTTCAAAATGAAAGTTTATATAAAATTTTTCAAAATGTCAAAATTTCGAAAATGCCATTTTGTAGAGATTACCAAGGTCGTCGTTCTGTCCGAACGCCGTAACGCTATAGGTTTACTCTATCACGATCTTTTTCGAAAAATGTGATTTTTTCATAACAATTTCTATGTTTAAAATGAAATTTTATATAAAATTTTTCAAAATGTCAAAATTTCGAAAATGCCATTTTGTAGAGATTACCAAGGCCGTCGTTCTGTCCGAACGCCGTAACGCTATAGGTTTACTCTATCACGATCTTTTTCGAAAAATGTGATTTTTTCATAATAATTTCTATGTTTAAAATGAAATTTTATATAAAATTTTTCAAAATGTCAAAATTTCAAAAATGCCATTTTGTAGAGCTTAAGCGGGGTGTCGATCTAGCCAAAGACCGCAACGCGGTAGGTTTACTCTATCACGGTCTTTTTCGAAAAATGTCATTTATTCATAACAATTTCTATGTTCAAAATGAAAGTTTATATAAAAAATTTCAAAATGTCAAAATTTCGAAAATGCCATTTCGTAGAGATTACCAAGGCCGTGGTTCTGTCCGAACGCCGTAACGCTATAGGTTTACTCTATCACGATCTTTTTCGAAAAATGTGATTTTTTCATTATAATTTCTATGTTTAAAATGAAATTTTATATAAAATTTTTCAAAATGTCAAAATTTCAAAAATGCCATTTTGTAGAGCTTAAGCGGGGTGTCGATCTCGCCAAAGACCGCAACGCGGTAGGTTTACTCTATCTCGATTTATTTCGAAAAATGTGATTTTTTCATAACAATTTCTATGTTCAAAATGAAAGTTTATATAAAAAATTTCAAAATGTCAAAATTTCGAAAATGCCATTTTGTAGAGATTACCAAGGCCGTCGTTCTGTCCGAACGCCGTAACCCTATAGGTTTACTCTATCACGATCTTTTTCGAAAAATGTGATTTTTTCATAACAATTTCTATGTTTAAAATGAAATTTTATATAAAATTTTTCAAAATGTCAAAATTTCGAAAATGCCATTTTGTAGAGATTACCAAGGCCGTCGTTCTGTCCGAACGCCGTAACCCTATAGGTTTACTCTATCACGATCTTTTTCGAAAAATATGATTTTTCCATAATAATTTCTATGTTTAAAATGAAATTTTATATAAAATTTTTCAAAAAGTCAAAATTTCAAAAATGCCATTTTGTAGAGCTTAAGCGGGGTGTCGATCTCGCCAAAGACCGCAACGCGGTAGGTTTACTCTATCTCGTTCTTTTGTGAAAAATGTGATTTTTTCATAACAATTTCTATGTTCAAAATGAAAGTTTATATAAAAAATTTCAAAATGTCAAAATTTCGAAAATGCCATTTCGTAGAGATTTCAAAGGCCTTCGTTATGCCCAAACACCGTAACGCGTTTTATTTACTCTATCACGGTCTTTTTCGAAAAATGACATTTATTCATAACAATTTCTATGTTCAGGAGTTCCCTCGTCGGGAGCCAACCCTGGGTGCAGCAGCCATGTCATGGTGGAACTTAGTAATTGCCATCATAATGGAATGCCTATACCAAATTTCACGTCTCTACGGTTGACCGTTGAGGAGTTCCCTCGTCGGGAGCCAACCCTGGGTGCAGCAGCCATGTCATGGTGGAACTTAGTAATTGCCATCATAATGGAATGCCTATACCAAATTTCACGTCTCTACGGTTGACCGTTGAGGAGTTCCCTCGTCGGGAGCCAACCCTGGGTGCAGCAGCGATGTCATGGTGGAACTTAGAAATTGCCGTCATAATGGAATGCCTATACCAAATTTCACGTCTCTACGGTTGACCGTTGAGGAGTTCCCTCGTCGGGAGCCAACCCTGGGTGCAGCAGCCATGTCATGGTGGAACTTAGTAATTGCCATCATAATGGAATGCCTATACCAAATTTCACGTCTCTACGGTTGACCGTTGAGGAGTTCCCTCGTCGGGAGCCAACCCTGGGTGCAGCAGCCATGTCATGGTGGAACTTAGTAATTGCCATCATAATGGAATGCCTATACCAAATTTCACGTCTCTACGGTTGACCGTTGAGGAGTTCCCTCGTCGGGAGCCAACCCTGGGTGCAGCAGCCATGTCATGGTGGAACTTAGTAATTGCCATCATAATGGAATGCCTATACCAAATTTCACGTCTCTACGGTTGACCGTTGAGGAGTTCCCTCGTCGGGAGCCAACCCTGGGTGCAGCAGCCATGTCATGGTGGAACTTAGTAATTGCCATCATAATGGAATGCCTATACCAAATTTCACGTCTCTACGGTTGACCGTTGAGGAGTTCCCTCGTCGGGAGCCAACCCTGGGTGCAGCAGCGATGTCATGGTGGAACTTAGAAATTGCCGTCATAATGGAATGCCTATACCAAATTTCACGTCTCTACGGTTGACCGTTGAGGAGTTCCCTCGTCGGGAGCCAACCCTGGGTGCAGCAGCCATGTCATGGTGGAACTTAGTAATTGCCATCATAATGGAATGCCTATACCAAATTTCACGTCTCTACGGTTGACCGTTGAGGAGTTCCCTCGTCGGGAGCCAACCCTGGGTGCAGCAGCCATGTCATGGTGGAACTTAGTAATTGCCATCATAATGGAATGCCTATACCAAATTTCACGTCTCTACGGTTGACCGTTGAGGAGTTCCCTCGTCGGGAGCCAACCCTGGGTGCAGCAGCCATGTCATGGTGGAACTTAGTAATTGCCATCATAATGGAATGCCTATACCAAATTTCACGTCTCTACGGTTGACCGTTGAGAAGTTCCCTCGTCGGGAGCCAACCCTGGGTGCAGCAGCCATGTCATGGTGGAACTTAGTAATTGCCATCATAATGGAATGCCTATACCAAATTTCACGTCTCTACGGTTGACCGTTGAGGAGTTCCCTCGTCCTTGTCACGTACCTCTTTCCGTAGGTTGTTTACTCCTTTTAATTCGTTTAACGCCTCGCGGGCAATATCTCTGGCTCTTTCCGGTATTTCTTCGAAATTCCGAAACGGCACTTCTATTTCTGTGGTCTCCATATTGTCTCTTCTCGTTGATCAAAGGCACTGAAAATGAAAATGAAAAAGCACAGATTAAATAGTATTGAAAAGTAATTAAAGAAGAAGAAGAAGACGAGATAAAAAGCAGAAGCAATGAAATGAAAAGCGTTCTAAAACCCTATCTTTTGACACCTCGCTTGTGTGTATATGATAAAATAAAGAATATAATATTTAATTTATTAAACGAAGCCGCGGGAAAAATACTAAAACTCCCTTGGCTCGGATCGCTACTATTGAAAACAAACATCGTAAAATCGATAAATAAACTTTCGCAAGTATGACGAGGGCTGAAGTTACCATAGAAACAGAAATCGTTAAATCGATAAATATTCTATTGCGAGTCGGGCCACCGCCTGAGCTCGTTACTATGGAAACAAAACCGTTAAATCGATAAATCAATATACCTATACAGATATTAAATCGTCTATAATTCCGTTAATATTACTCAGATTTGAAAATTAAAAGAAGCGTTAGATGCGCAAAGCAAAACTCTATTAGATAATAATAAACAGGGAGGACTATTGATGCCTTTTAGCGCAATAGCCCTCAAACGTCGGAAGCCAATTTATTTCGAAAAATGTGATTTTTTCATAACAATTTCTATGTTCAAAATGAAAGTTTATATAAAAAAATTCAAAATGTCAAAATTTCGAAAATGCCATTTCGTAGAGATTTCAAAGGCCTTCGTTCTGTCCGAACACCGTAACGCGTTAGGTTTACTCTATCTCGATTTATTTCGAAAAATGTGATTTTTTCATAATAATTTCCAAGTTCAAAATGAAAGTTTATATAAAAATTTTCAAAATATCAAAATTTCAAAAATGCCATTTTGTAGAGCTTAAGCGGGGTGTCGATCTCGCCAAAGACCGCAACGCGGTAGGTTTACTCTATCTCGATTTATTTCGAAAAATGTGATTTTTTCATAACAATTTCTATGTTCAAAATGAAAGTTTATATAAAATTTTTCAAAATGTCAAAATTTCGAAAATGCCATTTCGTAGAGATTTCAAAGGCCTTCGTTATGCCCAAACACCGTAACGCGTTTTATTTACTCTATCACGGTCTTTTTCGAAAAATGACATTTATTCATAACAATTTCTATGTTCAGGAGTTCCCTCGTCGGGAGCCAACCCTGGGTGCAGCAGCCATGTCATGGTGGAACTTAGTAATTGCCATCATAATGGAATGCCTATACCAAATTTCACGTCTCTACGGTTGACCGTTGAGGAGTTCCCTCGTCGGGAGCCAACCCTGGGTGCAGCAGCCATGTCATGGTGGAACTTAGTAATTGCCATCATAATGGAATGCCTATACCAAATTTCACGTCTCTACGGTTGACCGTTGAGGAGTTCCCTCGTCGGGAGCCAACCCTGGGTGCAGCAGCGATGTCATGGTGGAACTTAGAAATTGCCGTCATAATGGAATGCCTATACCAAATTTCACGTCTCTACGGTTGACCGTTGAGGAGTTCCCTCGTCGGGAGCCAACCCTGGGTGCAGCAGCCATGTCATGGTGGAACTTAGTAATTGCCATCATAATGGAATGCCTATACCAAATTTCACGTCTCTACGGTTGACCGTTGAGGAGTTCCCTCGTCGGGAGCCAACCCTGGGTGCAGCAGCCATGTCATGGTGGAACTTAGTAATTGCCATCATAATGGAATGCCTATACCAAATTTCACGTCTCTACGGTTGACCGTTGAGGAGTTCCCTCGTCGGGAGCCAACCCTGGGTGCAGCAGCCATGTCATGGTGGAACTTAGTAATTGCCATCATAATGGAATGCCTATACCAAATTTCACGTCTCTACGGTTGACCGTTGAGGAGTTCCCTCGTCGGGAGCCAACCCTGGGTGCAGCAGCCATGTCATGGTGGAACTTAGTAATTGCCATCATAATGGAATGCCTATACCAAATTTCACGTCTCTACGGTTGACCGTTCAGGAGTTCCCTCGTCGGGAGCCAACCCTGGGTGCAGCAGCGATGTCATGGTGGAACTTAGAAATTGCCGTCATAATGGAATGCCTATACCAAATTTCACGTCTCTACGGTTGACCGTTGAGGAGTTCCCTCGTCGGGAGCCAACCCTGGGTGCAGCAGCCATGTCATGGTGGAACTTAGTAATTGCCATCATAATGGAATGCCTATACCAAATTTCACGTCTCTACGGTTGACCGTTGAGGAGTTCCCTCGTCGGGAGCCAACCCTGGGTGCAGCAGCCATGTCATGGTGGAACTTAGTAATTGCCATCATAATGGAATGCCTATACCAAATTTCACGTCTCTACGGTTGACCGTTGAGGAGTTCCCTCGTCGGGAGCCAACCCTGGGTGCAGCAGCCATGTCATGGTGGAACTTAGTAATTGCCATCATAATGGAATGCCTATACCAAATTTCACGTCTCTACGGTTGACCGTTGAGGAGTTCCCTCGTCGGGAGCCAACCCTGGGTGCAGCAGCCATGTCATGGTGGAACTTAGTAATTGCCATCATAATGGAATGCCTATACCAAATTTCACGTCTCTACGGTTGACCGTTGAGGAGTTCCCTCGTCGGGAGCCAACCCTGGGTGCAGCAGCGATGTCATGGTGGAACTTAGAAATTGCCGTCATAATGGAATGCCTATACCAAATTTCACGTCTCTACGGTTGACCGTTGAGGAGTTCCCTCGTCGGGAGCCAACCCTGGGTGCAGCAGCCATGTCATGGTGGAACTTAGTAATTGCCATCATAATGGAATGCCTATACCAAATTTCACGTCTCTACGGTTGACCGTTGAGGAGTTCCCTCGTCGGGAGCCAACCCTGGGTGCAGCAGCCATGTCATGGTGGAACTTAGTAATTGCCATCATAATGGAATGCCTATACCAAATTTCACGTCTCTACGGTTGACCGTTGAGGAGTTCCCTCGTCGGGAGCCAACCCTGGGTGCAGCAGCCATGTCATGGTGGAACTTAGTAATTGCCATCATAATGGAATGCCTATACCAAATTTCACGTCTCTACGGTTGACCGTTGAGAAGTTCCCTCGTCGGGAGCCAACCCTGGGTGCAGCAGCCATGTCATGGTGGAACTTAGTAATTGCCATCATAATGGAATGCCTATACCAAATTTCACGTCTCTACGGTTGACCGTTGAGGAGTTCCCTCGTCCTTGTCACGTACCTCTTTCCGTAGGTTGTTTACTCCTTTTAATTCGTTTAACGCCTCGCGGGCAATATCTCTGGCTCTTTCCGGTATTTCTTCGAAATTCCGAAACGGCACTTCTATTTCTGTGGTCTCCATATTGTCTCTTCTCGTTGATCAAAGGCACTGAAAATGAAAATGAAAAAGCACAGATTAAATAGTATTGAAAAGTAATTAAAGAAGAAGAAGAAGACGAGATAAAAAGCAGAAGCAATGAAATGAAAAGCGTTCTAAAACCCTATCTTTTGACACCTCGCTTGTGTGTATATGATAAAATAAAGAATATAATATTTAATTTATTAAACGAAGCCGCGGGAAAAATACTAAAACTCCCTTGGCTCGGATCGCTACTATTGAAAACAAACATCGTAAAATCGATAAATAAACTTTCGCAAGTATGACGAGGGCTGAAGTTACCATAGAAACAGAAATCGTTAAATCGATAAATATTCTATTGCGAGTCGGGCCACCGCCTGAGCTCGTTACTATGGAAACAAAACCGTTAAATCGATAAATCAATATACCTATACAGATATTAAATCGTCTATAATTCCGTTAATATTACTCAGATTTGAAAATTAAAAGAAGCGTTAGATGCGCAAAGCAAAACTCTATTAGATAATAATAAACAGGGAGGACTATTGATGCCTTTTAGCGCAATAGCCCTCAAACGTCGGAAGCCAATTTATTTCGAAAAATGTGATTTTTTCATAACAATTTCTATGTTCAAAATGAAAGTTTATATAAAAAAATTCAAAATGTCAAAATTTCGAAAATGCCATTTCGTAGAGATTTCAAAGGCCTTCGTTCTGTCCGAACACCGTAACGCGTTAGGTTTACTCTATCTCGATTTATTTCGAAAAATGTGATTTTTTCATAATAATTTCCAAGTTCAAAATGAAAGTTTATATAAAAATTTTCAAAATATCAAAATTTCAAAAATGCCATTTTGTAGAGCTTAAGCGGGGTGTCGATCTCGCCAAAGACCGCAACGCGGTAGGTTTACTCTATCTCGATTTATTTCGAAAAATGTGATTTTTTCATAACAATTTCTATGTTCAAAATGAAAGTTTATATAAAATTTTTCAAAATGTCAAAATTTCGAAAATGCCATTTTGTAGAGATTACCAAGGTCGTCGTTCTGTCCGAACGCCGTAACGCTATAGGTTTACTCTATCACGATCTTTTTCGAAAAATGTGATTTTTTCATAACAATTTCTATGTTTAAAATGAAATTTTATATAAAATTTTTCAAAATGTCAAAATTTCGAAAATGCCATTTTGTAGAGATTACCAAGGCCGTCGTTCTGTCCGAACGCCGTAACGCTATAGGTTTACTCTATCACGATCTTTTTCGAAAAATGTGATTTTTTCATAATAATTTCTATGTTTAAAATGAAATTTTATATAAAATTTTTCAAAATGTCAAAATTTCAAAAATGCCATTTTGTAGAGCTTAAGCGGGGTGTCGATCTAGCCAAAGACCGCAACGCGGTAGGTTTACTCTATCACGGTCTTTTTCGAAAAATGTCATTTATTCATAACAATTTCTATGTTCAAAATGAAAGTTTATATAAAAAATTTCAAAATGTCAAAATTTCGAAAATGCCATTTCGTAGAGATTACCAAGGCCGTGGTTCTGTCCGAACGCCGTAACGCTATAGGTTTACTCTATCACGATCTTTTTCGAAAAATGTGATTTTTTCATTATAATTTCTATGTTTAAAATGAAATTTTATATAAAATTTTTCAAAATGTCAAAATTTCAAAAATGCCATTTTGTAGAGCTTAAGCGGGGTGTCGATCTCGCCAAAGACCGCAACGCGGTAGGTTTACTCTATCTCGATTTATTTCGAAAAATGTGATTTTTTCATAACAATTTCTATGTTCAAAATGAAAGTTTATATAAAAAATTTCAAAATGTCAAAATTTCGAAAATGCCATTTTGTAGAGATTACCAAGGCCGTCGTTCTGTCCGAACGCCGTAACCCTATAGGTTTACTCTATCACGATCTTTTTCGAAAAATGTGATTTTTTCATAACAATTTCTATGTTTAAAATGAAATTTTATATAAAATTTTTCAAAATGTCAAAATTTCGAAAATGCCATTTTGTAGAGATTACCAAGGCCGTCGTTCTGTCCGAACGCCGTAACCCTATAGGTTTACTCTATCACGATCTTTTTCGAAAAATATGATTTTTTCATAATAATTTCTATGTTTAAAATGAAATT
Source organism: Micropterix aruncella (assembly GCA_944548615.1). NCBI lineage: Eukaryota > Metazoa > Arthropoda > Insecta > Lepidoptera > Micropterigidae > Micropterix > Micropterix aruncella. The sequence goes on from CALYMY010000354.1 coordinate 26,459, forward strand.
TTATATAAAATTTTTCAAAAAGTCAAAATTTCAAAAATGCCATTTTGTAGAGCTTAAGCGGGGTGTCGATCTCGCCAAAGACCGCAACGCGGTAGGTTTACTCTATCTCGTTCTTTTGTGAAAAATGTGATTTTTTCATAACAATTTCTATGTTCAAAATGAAAGTTTATATAAAAAATTTCAAAATGTCAAAATTTCGAAAATGCCATTTCGTAGAGATTTCAAATTAATTCTTCAAAGTATTTCTTCGAAATTCCGAAACGGCACTTCTATTTCTGTGGTCTCCATATTGTCTCTTCTCGTTGATCAAAGGCACTGAAAATGAAAATGAAAAAGCACAGATTAAATAGTATTGAAAAGTAATTAAAGAAGAAGAAGAAGACGAGATAAAAAGCAGAAGCAATGAAATGAAAAGCGTTCTAAAACCCTATCTTTTGACACCTCGCTTGTGTGTATATGATAAAATAAAGAATATAATATTTAATTTATTAAACGAAGCCGCGGGAAAAATACTAAAACTCCCTTGGCTCGGATCGCTACTATTGAAAACAAACATCGTAAAATCGATAAATAAACTTTCGCAAGTATGACGAGGGCTGAAGTTACCATAGAAACAGAAATCGTTAAATCGATAAATATTCTATTGCGAGTCAGGCCACCGCCTGAGCTCGTTACTATGGAAACAAAACCGTTAAATCGATAAATCAATATACCTATACAGATATTAAATCGTCTATAATTCCGTTAATATTACTCAGATTTGAAAATTAAAAGAAGCGTTAGATGCGCAAAGCAAAACTCTATTAGATAATAATAAACAGGGAGGACTATTGATGCCTTTTAGCGCAATAGCCCTCAAACGTCGGAAGCCAATTTATTTCGAAAAATGTGATTTTTTCATAACAATTTCTATGTTCAAAATGAAAGTTTATATAAAAAAATTCAAAATGTCAAAATTTCGAAAATGCCATTTCGTAGAGATTTCAAAGGCCTTCGTTCTGTCCGAACACCGTAACGCGTTAGGTTTACTCTATCTCGATTTATTTCGAAAAATGTGATTTTTTCATAATAATTTCCAAGTTCAAAATGAAAGTTTATATAAAAATTTTCAAAATATCAAAATTTCAAAAATGCCATTTTGTAGAGCTTAAGCGGGGTGTCGATCTCGCCAAAGACCGCAACGCGGTAGGTTTACTCTATCTCGATTTATTTCGAAAAATGTGATTTTTTCATAACAATTTCTATGTTCAAAATGAAAGTTTATATAAAATTTTTCAAAATGTCAAAATTTCGAAAATGCCATTTTGTAGAGATTACCAAGGTCGTCGTTCTGTCCGAACGCCGTAACGCTATAGGTTTACTCTATCACGATCTTTTTCGAAAAATGTGATTTTTTCATAACAATTTCTATGTTTAAAATGAAATTTTATATAAAATTTTTCAAAATGTCAAAATTTCGAAAATGCCATTTTGTAGAGATTACCAAGGCCGTCGTTCTGTCCGAACGCCGTAACGCTATAGGTTTACTCTATCACGATCTTTTTCGAAAAATGTGATTTTTTCATAATAATTTCTATGTTTAAAATGAAATTTTATATAAAATTTTTCAAAATGTCAAAATTTCAAAAATGCCATTTTGTAGAGCTTAAGCGGGGTGTCGATCTAGCCAAAGACCGCAACGCGGTAGGTTTACTCTATCACGGTCTTTTTCGAAAAATGTCATTTATTCATAACAATTTCTATGTTCAAAATGAAAGTTTATATAAAAAATTTCAAAATGTCAAAATTTCGAAAATGCCATTTCGTAGAGATTACCAAGGCCGTGGTTCTGTCCGAACGCCGTAACGCTATAGGTTTACTCTATCACGATCTTTTTCGAAAAATGTGATTTTTTCATTATAATTTCTATGTTTAAAATGAAATTTTATATAAAATTTTTCAAAATGTCAAAATTTCAAAAATGCCATTTTGTAGAGCTTAAGCGGGGTGTCGATCTCGCCAAAGACCGCAACGCGGTAGGTTTACTCTATCTCGATTTATTTCGAAAAATGTGATTTTTTCATAACAATTTCTATGTTCAAAATGAAAGTTTATATAAAAAATTTCAAAATGTCAAAATTTCGAAAATGCCATTTTGTAGAGATTACCAAGGCCGTCGTTCTGTCCGAACGCCGTAACCCTATAGGTTTACTCTATCACGATCTTTTTCGAAAAATGTGATTTTTTCATAACAATTTCTATGTTTAAAATGAAATTTTATATAAAATTTTTCAAAATGTCAAAATTTCGAAAATGCCATTTTGTAGAGATTACCAAGGCCGTCGTTCTGTCCGAACGCCGTAACCCTATAGGTTTACTCTATCACGATCTTTTTCGAAAAATATGATTTTTTCATAATAATTTCTATGTTTAAAATGAAATTTTATATAAAATTTTTCAAAAAGTCAAAATTTCAAAAATGCCATTTTGTAGAGCTTAAGCGGGGTGTCGATCTCGCCAAAGACCGCAACGCGGTAGGTTTACTCTATCTCGTTCTTTTGTGAAAAATGTGATTTTTTCATAACAATTTCTATGTTCAAAATGAAAGTTTATATAAAAAATTTCAAAATGTCAAAATTTCGAAAATGCCATTTCGTAGAGATTTCAAAGGCCTTCGTTATGCCCAAACACCGTAACGCGTTTTATTTACTCTATCACGGTCTTTTTCGAAAAATGACATTTATTCATAACAATTTCTATGTTCAGGAGTTCCCTCGTCGGGAGCCAACCCTGGGTGCAGCAGCCATGTCATGGTGGAACTTAGTAATTGCCATCATAATGGAATGCCTATACCAAATTTCACGTCTCTACGGTTGACCGTTGAGGAGTTCCCTCGTCGGGAGCCAACCCTGGGTGCAGCAGCCATGTCATGGTGGAACTTAGTAATTGCCATCATAATGGAATGCCTATACCAAATTTCACGTCTCTACGGTTGACCGTTGAGGAGTTCCCTCGTCGGGAGCCAACCCTGGGTGCAGCAGCGATGTCATGGTGGAACTTAGAAATTGCCGTCATAATGGAATGCCTATACCAAATTTCACGTCTCTACGGTTGACCGTTGAGGAGTTCCCTCGTCGGGAGCCAACCCTGGGTGCAGCAGCCATGTCATGGTGGAACTTAGTAATTGCCATCATAATGGAATGCCTATACCAAATTTCACGTCTCTACGGTTGACCGTTGAGGAGTTCCCTCGTCGGGAGCCAACCCTGGGTGCAGCAGCCATGTCATGGTGGAACTTAGTAATTGCCATCATAATGGAATGCCTATACCAAATTTCACGTCTCTACGGTTGACCGTTGAGGAGTTCCCTCGTCGGGAGCCAACCCTGGGTGCAGCAGCCATGTCATGGTGGAACTTAGTAATTGCCATCATAATGGAATGCCTATACCAAATTTCACGTCTCTACGGTTGACCGTTGAGGAGTTCCCTCGTCGGGAGCCAACCCTGGGTGCAGCAGCCATGTCATGGTGGAACTTAGTAATTGCCATCATAATGGAATGCCTATACCAAATTTCACGTCTCTACGGTTGACCGTTGAGGAGTTCCCTCGTCGGGAGCCAACCCTGGGTGCAGCAGCGATGTCATGGTGGAACTTAGAAATTGCCGTCATAATGGAATGCCTATACCAAATTTCACGTCTCTACGGTTGACCGTTGAGGAGTTCCCTCGTCGGGAGCCAACCCTGGGTGCAGCAGCCATGTCATGGTGGAACTTAGTAATTGCCATCATAATGGAATGCCTATACCAAATTTCACGTCTCTACGGTTGACCGTTGAGGAGTTCCCTCGTCGGGAGCCAACCCTGGGTGCAGCAGCCATGTCATGGTGGAACTTAGTAATTGCCATCATAATGGAATGCCTATACCAAATTTCACGTCTCTACGGTTGACCGTTGAGAAGTTCCCTCGTCGGGAGCCAACCCTGGGTGCAGCAGCCATGTCATGGTGGAACTTAGTAATTGCCATCATAATGGAATGCCTATACCAAATTTCACGTCTCTACGGTTGACCGTTGAGGAGTTCCCTCGTCCTTGTCACGTACCTCTTTCCGTAGGTTGTTTACTCCTTTTAATTCGTTTAACGCCTCGCGGGCAATATCTCTGGCTCTTTCCGGTATTTCTTCGAAATTCCGAAACGGCACTTCTATTTCTGTGGTCTCCATATTGTCTCTTCTCGTTGATCAAAGGCACTGAAAATGAAAATGAAAAAGCACAGATTAAATAGTATTGAAAAGTAATTAAAGAAGAAGAAGAAGACGAGATAAAAAGCAGAAGCAATGAAATGAAAAGCGTTCTAAAACCCTATCTTTTGACACCTCGCTTGTGTGTATATGATAAAATAAAGAATATAATATTTAATTTATTAAACGAAGCCGCGGGAAAAATACTAAAACTCCCTTGGCTCGGATCGCTACTATTGAAAACAAACATCGTAAAATCGATAAATAAACTTTCGCAAGTATGACGAGGGCTGAAGTTACCATAGAAACAGAAATCGTTAAATCGATAAATATTCTATTGCGAGTCGGGCCACCGCCTGAGCTCGTTACTATGGAAACAAAACCGTTAAATCGATAAATCAATATACCTATACAGATATTAAATCGTCTATAATTCCGTTAATATTACTCAGATTTGAAAATTAAAAGAAGCGTTAGATGCGCAAAGCAAAACTCTATTAGATAATAATAAACAGGGAGGACTATTGATGCCTTTTAGCGCAATAGCCCTCAAACGTCGGAAGCCAATTTATTTCGAAAAATGTGATTTTTTCATAACAATTTCTATGTTCAAAATGAAAGTTTATATAAAAAAATTCAAAATGTCAAAATTTCGAAAATGCCATTTCGTAGAGATTTCAAAGGCCTTCGTTCTGTCCGAACACCGTAACGCGTTAGGTTTACTCTATCTCGATTTATTTCGAAAAATGTGATTTTTTCATAATAATTTCCAAGTTCAAAATGAAAGTTTATATAAAAATTTTCAAAATATCAAAATTTCAAAAATGCCATTTTGTAGAGCTTAAGCGGGGTGTCGATCTCGCCAAAGACCGCAACGCGGTAGGTTTACTCTATCTCGATTTATTTCGAAAAATGTGATTTTTTCATAACAATTTCTATGTTCAAAATGAAAGTTTATATAAAATTTTTCAAAATGTCAAAATTTCGAAAATGCCATTTTGTAGAGATTACCAAGGTCGTCGTTCTGTCCGAACGCCGTAACGCTATAGGTTTACTCTATCACGATCTTTTTCGAAAAATGTGATTTTTTCATAACAATTTCTATGTTTAAAATGAAATTTTATATAAAATTTTTCAAAATGTCAAAATTTCGAAAATGCCATTTTGTAGAGATTACCAAGGCCGTCGTTCTGTCCGAACGCCGTAACGCTATAGGTTTACTCTATCACGATCTTTTTCGAAAAATGTGATTTTTTCATAATAATTTCTATGTTTAAAATGAAATTTTATATAAAATTTTTCAAAATGTCAAAATTTCAAAAATGCCATTTTGTAGAGCTTAAGCGGGGTGTCGATCTAGCCAAAGACCGCAACGCGGTAGGTTTACTCTATCACGGTCTTTTTCGAAAAATGTCATTTATTCATAACAATTTCTATGTTCAAAATGAAAGTTTATATAAAAAATTTCAAAATGTCAAAATTTCGAAAATGCCATTTCGTAGAGATTACCAAGGCCGTGGTTCTGTCCGAACGCCGTAACGCTATAGGTTTACTCTATCACGATCTTTTTCGAAAAATGTGATTTTTTCATTATAATTTCTATGTTTAAAATGAAATTTTATATAAAATTTTTCAAAATGTCAAAATTTCAAAAATGCCATTTTGTAGAGCTTAAGCGGGGTGTCGATCTCGCCAAAGACCGCAACGCGGTAGGTTTACTCTATCTCGATTTATTTCGAAAAATGTGATTTTTTCATAACAATTTCTATGTTCAAAATGAAAGTTTATATAAAAAATTTCAAAATGTCAAAATTTCGAAAATGCCATTTTGTAGAGATTACCAAGGCCGTCGTTCTGTCCGAACGCCGTAACCCTATAGGTTTACTCTATCACGATCTTTTTCGAAAAATGTGATTTTTTCATAACAATTTCTATGTTTAAAATGAAATTTTATATAAAATTTTTCAAAATGTCAAAATTTCGAAAATGCCATTTTGTAGAGATTACCAAGGCCGTCGTTCTGTCCGAACGCCGTAACCCTATAGGTTTACTCTATCACGATCTTTTTCGAAAAATATGATTTTTTCATAATAATTTCTATGTTTAAAATGAAATTTTATATAAAATTTTTCAAAAAGTCAAAATTTCAAAAATGCCATTTTGTAGAGCTTAAGCGGGGTGTCGATCTCGCCAAAGACCGCAACGCGGTAGGTTTACTCTATCTCGTTCTTTTGTGAAAAATGTGATTTTTTCATAACAATTTCTATGTTCAAAATGAAAGTTTATATAAAAAATTTCAAAATGTCAAAATTTCGAAAATGCCATTTCGTAGAGATTTCAAAGGCCTTCGTTATGCCCAAACACCGTAACGCGTTTTATTTACTCTATCACGGTCTTTTTCGAAAAATGACATTTATTCATAACAATTTCTATGTTCAGGAGTTCCCTCGTCGGGAACCAACCCTGGGTGCAGCAGCCATGTCATGGTGGAACTTAGTAATTGCCATCATAATGGAATGCCTATACCAAATTTCACGTCTCTACGGTTGACCGTTGAGGAGTTCCCTCGTCGGGAGCCAACCCTGGGTGCAGCAGCCATGTCATGGTGGAACTTAGTAATTGCCATCATAATGGAATGCCTATACCAAATTTCACGTCTCTACGGTTGACCGTTGAGGAGTTCCCTCGTCGGGAGCCAACCCTGGGTGCAGCAGCGATGTCATGGTGGAACTTAGAAATTGCCGTCATAATGGAATGCCTATACCAAATTTCACGTCTCTACGGTTGACCGTTGAGGAGTTCCCTCGTCGGGAGCCAACCCTGGGTGCAGCAGCCATGTCATGGTGGAACTTAGTAATTGCCATCATAATGGAATGCCTATACCAAATTTCACGTCTCTACGGTTGACCGTTGAGGAGTTCCCTCGTCGGGAGCCAACCCTGGGTGCAGCAGCCATGTCATGGTGGAACTTAGTAATTGCCATCATAATGGAATGCCTATACCAAATTTCACGTCTCTACGGTTGACCGTTGAGGAGTTCCCTCGTCGGGAGCCAACCCTGGGTGCAGCAGCCATGTCATGGTGGAACTTAGTAATTGCCATCATAATGGAATGCCTATACCAAATTTCACGTCTCTACGGTTGACCGTTGAGGAGTTCCCTCGTCGGGAGCCAACCCTGGGTGCAGCAGCCATGTCATGGTGGAACTTAGTAATTGCCATCATAATGGAATGCCTATACCAAATTTCACGTCTCTACGGTTGACCGTTGAGGAGTTCCCTCGTCGGGAGCCAACCCTGGGTGCAGCAGCGATGTCATGGTGGAACTTAGAAATTGCCGTCATAATGGAATGCCTATACCAAATTTCACGTCTCTACGGTTGACCGTTGAGGAGTTCCCTCGTCGGGAGCCAACCCTGGGTGCAGCAGCCATGTCATGGTGGAACTTAGTAATTGCCATCATAATGGAATGCCTATACCAAATTTCACGTCTCTACGGTTGACCGTTGAGGAGTTCCCTCGTCGGGAGCCAACCCTGGGTGCAGCAGCCATGTCATGGTGGAACTTAGTAATTGCCATCATAATGGAATGCCTATACCAAATTTCACGTCTCTACGGTTGACCGTTGAGGAGTTCCCTCGTCGGGAGCCAACCCTGGGTGCAGCAGCCATGTCATGGTGGAACTTAGTAATTGCCATCATAATGGAATGCCTATACCAAATTTCACGTCTCTACGGTTGACCGTTGAGAAGTTCCCTCGTCGGGAGCCAACCCTGGGTGCAGCAGCCATGTCATGGTGGAACTTAGTAATTGCCATCATAATGGAATGCCTATACCAAATTTCACGTCTCTACGGTTGACCGTTGAGGAGTTCCCTCGTCCTTGTCACGTACCTCTTTCCGTAGGTTGTTTACTCCTTTTAATTCGTTTAACGCCTCGCGGGCAATATCTCTGGCTCTTTCCGGTATTTCTTCGAAATTCCGAAACGGCACTTCTATTTCTGTGGTCTCCATATTGTCTCTTCTCGTTGATCAAAGGCACTGAAAATGAAAATGAAAAAGCACAGATTAAATAGTATTGAAAAGTAATTAAAGAAGAAGAAGAAGACGAGATAAAAAGCAGAAGCAATGAAATGAAAAGCGTTCTAAAACCCTATCTTTTGACACCTCGCTTGTGTGTATATGATAAAATAAAGAATATAATATTTAATTTATTAAACGAAGCCGCGGGAAAAATACTAAAACTCCCTTGGCTCGGATCGCTACTATTGAAAACAAACATCGTAAAATCGATAAATAAACTTTCGCAAGTATGACGAGGGCTGAAGTTACCATAGAAACAGAAATCGTTAAATCGATAAATATTCTATTGCGAGTCGGGCCACCGCCTGAGCTCGTTACTATGGAAACAAAACCGTTAAATCGATAAATCAATATACCTATACAGATATTAAATCGTCTATAATTCCGTTAATATTACTCAGATTTGAAAATTAAAAGAAGCGTTAGATGCGCAAAGCAAAACTCTATTAGATAATAATAAACAGGGAGGACTATTGATGCCTTTTAGCGCAATAGCCCTCAAACGTCGGAAGCCAATTTATTTCGAAAAATGTGATTTTTTCATAACAATTTCTATGTTCAAAATGAAAGTTTATATAAAAAAATTCAAAATGTCAAAATTTCGAAAATGCCATTTCGTAGAGATTTCAAAGGCCTTCGTTCTGTCCGAACACCGTAACGCGTTAGGTTTACTCTATCTCGATTTATTTCGAAAAATGTGATTTTTTCATAATAATTTCCAAGTTCAAAATGAAAGTTTATATAAAAATTTTCAAAATATCAAAATTTCAAAAATGCCATTTTGTAGAGCTTAAGCGGGGTGTCGATCTCGCCAAAGACCGCAACGCGGTAGGTTTACTCTATCTCGATTTATTTCGAAAAATGTGATTTTTTCATAACAATTTCTATGTTCAAAATGAAAGTTTATATAAAATTTTTCAAAATGTCAAAATTTCGAAAATGCCATTTTGTAGAGATTACCAAGGTCGTCGTTCTGTCCGAACGCCGTAACGCTATAGGTTTACTCTATCACGATCTTTTTCGAAAAATGTGATTTTTTCATAACAATTTCTATGTTTAAAATGAAATTTTATATAAAATTTTTCAAAATGTCAAAATTTCGAAAATGCCATTTTGTAGAGATTACCAAGGCCGTCGTTCTGTCCGAACGCCGTAACGCTATAGGTTTACTCTATCACGATCTTTTTCGAAAAATGTGATTTTTTCATAATAATTTCTATGTTTAAAATGAAATTTTATATAAAATTTTTCAAAATGTCAAAATTTCAAAAATGCCATTTTGTAGAGCTTAAGCGGGGTGTCGATCTAGCCAAAGACCGCAACGCGGTAGGTTTACTCTATCACGGTCTTTTTCGAAAAATGTCATTTATTCATAACAATTTCTATGTTCAAAATGAAAGTTTATATAAAAAATTTCAAAATGTCAAAATTTCGAAAATGCCATTTCGTAGAGATTACCAAGGCCGTGGTTCTGTCCGAACGCCGTAACGCTATAGGTTTACTCTATCACGATCTTTTTCGAAAAATGTGATTTTTTCATTATAATTTCTATGTTTAAAATGAAATTTTATATAAAATTTTTCAAAATGTCAAAATTTCAAAAATGCCATTTTGTAGAGCTTAAGCGGGGTGTCGATCTCGCCAAAGACCGCAACGCGGTAGGTTTACTCTATCTCGATTTATTTCGAAAAATGTGATTTTTTCATAACAATTTCTATGTTCAAAATGAAAGTTTATATAAAAAATTTCAAAATGTCAAAATTTCGAAAATGCCATTTTGTAGAGATTACCAAGGCCGTCGTTCTGTCCGAACGCCGTAACCCTATAGGTTTACTCTATCACGATCTTTTTCGAAAAATGTGATTTTTTCATAACAATTTCTATGTTTAAAATGAAATTTTATATAAAATTTTTCAAAATGTCAAAATTTCGAAAATGCCATTTTGTAGAGATTACCAAGGCCGTCGTTCTGTCCGAACGCCGTAACCCTATAGGTTTACTCTATCACGATCTTTTTCGAAAAATATGATTTTTTCATAATAATTTCTATGTTTAAAATGAAATTTTATATAAAATTTTTCAAAAAGTCAAAATTTCAAAAATGCCATTTTGTAGAGCTTAAGCGGGGTGTCGATCTCGCCAAAGACCGCAACGCGGTAGGTTTACTCTATCTCGTTCTTTTGTGAAAAATGTGATTTTTTCATAACAATTTCTATGTTCAAAATGAAAGTTTATATAAAAAATTTCAAAATGTCAAAATTTCGAAAATGCCATTTCGTAGAGATTTCAAAGGCCTTCGTTATGCCCAAACACCGTAACGCGTTTTATTTACTCTATCACGGTCTTTTTCGAAAAATGACATTTATTCATAACAATTTCTATGTTCAGGAGTTCCCTCGTCGGGAGCCAACCCTGGGTGCAGCAGCCATGTCATGGTGGAACTTAGTAATTGCCATCATAATGGAATGCCTATACCAAATTTCACGTCTCTACGGTTGACCGTTGAGGAGTTCCCTCGTCGGGAGCCAACCCTGGGTGCAGCAGCCATGTCATGGTGGAACTTAGTAATTGCCATCATAATGGAATGCCTATACCAAATTTCACGTCTCTACGGTTGACCGTTGAGGAGTTCCCTCGTCGGGAGCCAACCCTGGGTGCAGCAGCGATGTCATGGTGGAACTTAGAAATTGCCGTCATAATGGAATGCCTATACCAAATTTCACGTCTCTACGGTTGACCGTTGAGGAGTTCCCTCGTCGGGAGCCAACCCTGGGTGCAGCAGCCATGTCATGGTGGAACTTAGTAATTGCCATCATAATGGAATGCCTATACCAAATTTCACGTCTCTACGGTTGACCGTTGAGGAGTTCCCTCGTCGGGAGCCAACCCTGGGTGCAGCAGCCATGTCATGGTGGAACTTAGTAATTGCCATCATAATGGAATGCCTATACCAAATTTCACGTCTCTACGGTTGACCGTTGAGGAGTTCCCTCGTCGGGAGCCAACCCTGGGTGCAGCAGCCATGTCATGGTGGAACTTAGTAATTGCCATCATAATGGAATGCCTATACCAAATTTCACGTCTCTACGGTTGACCGTTGAGGAGTTCCCTCGTCGGGAGCCAACCCTGGGTGCAGCAGCCATGTCATGGTGGAACTTAGTAATTGCCATCATAATGGAATGCCTATACCAAATTTCACGTCTCTACGGTTGACCGTTGAGGAGTTCCCTCGTCGGGAGCCAACCCTGGGTGCAGCAGCGATGTCATGGTGGAACTTAGAAATTGCCGTCATAATGGAATGCCTATACCAAATTTCACGTCTCTACGGTTGACCGTTGAGGAGTTCCCTCGTCGGGAGCCAACCCTGGGTGCAGCAGCCATGTCATGGTGGAACTTAGTAATTGCCATCATAATGGAATGCCTATACCAAATTTCACGTCTCTACGGTTGACCGTTGAGGAGTTCCCTCGTCGGGAGCCAACCCTGGGTGCAGCAGCCATGTCATGGTGGAACTTAGTAATTGCCATCATAATGGAATGCCTATACCAAATTTCACGTCTCTACGGTTGACCGTTGAGGAGTTCCCTCGTCGGGAGCCAACCCTGGGTGCAGCAGCCATGTCATGGTGGAACTTAGTAATTGCCATCATAATGGAATGCCTATACCAAATTTCACGTCTCTACGGTTGACCGTTGAGAAGTTCCCTCGTCGGGAGCCAACCCTGGGTGCAGCAGCCATGTCATGGTGGAACTTAGTAATTGCCATCATAATGGAATGCCTATACCAAATTTCACGTCTCTACGGTTGACCGTTGAGGAGTTCCCTCG
>CALYMY010000355.1:0-38238 GCA_944548615.1 Micropterix aruncella
GAGACAATTTTGTTAGGTTTGACCAATAAAAATCCAGCGTTGACAAAGCGTCAAGCGCAGATTTCACGTCCGCTAGCGCCGGGAACCAGACGCATACTAAACGGTCAATCGCTGCGCTAGGACAAAATAACTATCTTTACGCAGTGGTGGTAGGGTGTTAAACTGACTTCGAAAACTTTCAAACGCGTTTACTCATACAATGTAAGCGGTGAGTGTGTTTTGTTATAATTTCATTATATTGACTGATTAATTTTCTAGGGCAGCACTTAGCCACATTTTTTATTTAGGCCCTAAATTAATTACAGGTAATTAAAACGTAAGAGCGCTCTGACAGTTACGCTAAATATTAAAAGCCTTACTATCCAAGGCAATGAGCAACTTTTTCGAGTTTAAATTTTAAATTGGTTTCTTGTCGAGGGAGTCACTTAGAAACTTTTTTAAATAAATGCCTAAATTTTAAAAAAAACTCATGAAACTAAAATTCCTCAGATATAGTCGTTCCCATGTATGATGTCGCCTTAAAACTGTCCGCCAAGGTCAAATCTTAAACCGCACGAAATATGCTCAAATTTATTCGGACGAGTATAAGTTCGACGGGTAGTATTTATCGACGATCGTTCGTTTCATAAAACTACAATTCCTCAGATATGGTCGGTTCCCAGGTATCATGTCGCCTTAAAATCTTGACTCGTGCGCAAAATGCGTGTTATGAGCGCGAGTCGAGGTTCCGGTGTATTGAGGGAAGAGCCTGGTTTAACGGAAAAAACATGTTTGTCATGTTTTTTTTAAACAAAGTTAAAATCTATTCATGAATCTTTTACCTCTAGAATGGCTGATAGTTGCAGATTGCTGTAAGTGTAAAACCATATTTTTCTGTTCTGCGCCGGTGATTAAACAAATACTTGACGGATCGAGAAAATATGTTGTAACATACTTTTTTTACTAGTTAAACACAAAATTTTAGGGCGAAAATAAATTTAACTTTTTTAAATCCCTGAAAAATTATGGCAATAATTAGTTTTTGTTAATTTTTTTTTCATATAGAAAATACACATGTCAAAATTAATATCCTAGTTTACTTTTTTTGTTTCAGTTTACTTTTTTTTTTATCTATTCTCGCTATTACCGGCGCAAATAGATACAGTAATTTCTGCAGCGGTAGAAACATTTGCAATTCATACCTCAAAAATAGTTTTTCTACTATTGCAAAAAATATTTATTAAGTTAATAAATGTTTTTTGTGGCCTTTTTAATCAGGATTCCCTCCTTAAAAGCGCGACTGGCAACTGCATGTGAACAAATTGCAATGAAAACTAGAATGTCATAATCATGTTGTTTGAAACATTTTCAATATTTGAATGCATTAGTAACACATTTGAATAAATTAAAAAAACTGTTTGTATGTGAAACTCTTTATTGTGAAATTTTCCAATTGGCGCGTTTATTATCATACGTTAATCTCTTACAACCAACCCGACTATGAAATGTTTATATTTATGTGTGCGTGTAACATCTGTGTAAATTTGTGTCTTGTTATCGTATTCGATCTACAGACCTGAAAGGCAATTCCGTTAATTTTATCCCAACGGAAAGTGGTGACCCAGCCGGGAATCAAACCCGGAACCTTACAATATATGTAAGATTAGGCGACCTAACCACTACGCCACCGATCCATGTGCCGCATACCAAGATTTTATCCTTTGCAACCAGCATCGCACTGTATTTCAAAACCAGCTTGCCTGTTTCGCTTTTCCATTTCTCGAATAAAAAGGAGCTTTCCTAATACTGATTTTGAGAACGATTGCTGAATTGTCTCCCCATCGTTCGGGATAGTCGCGCGCCCGCGAAGGTGGGCATATCGGGGCGCAGGCAATCAACGTTTCTTGATACAATTTGAATATAAAATGGAATTTAGATTTAAACGATCCCGACAACACGCTCCCCGCGCCTTATCGGCAAATGAAGTCAGATAATCGCTTGGGCGGAGAACGCCAAATCCAATGCGACGCCCATGGAGATTCACCTGAACGAGGCTGTTTTCAGCCATTTCAGTTTGTCTGAAAAGTTTGAAGTACAGATCGAGCCTTTCGTTCTGAAGCAAACTGATATCCCATACTTACCTACGCAGACTAACTGAATTCCTGAGATAAATTATATACAGAGATTGCAGTGGCATCTAAAAACATTATGGGAGAGCAATGCCGGTTGAGAATAATAATAATAAGAAGAATAATAATGATAAAACGTCATTTTCCAGGAAAAAGGCGAGCAAGAGCTTTGTCTGAATTGTCTCAGGGGGGCTCAAAAGGGATATTTCCGTTTTCATCTCGAAAAAAACTTGGTGCGTTAACAATACATTCGTGTCCTCGTCAGTTACTAGGCCTAGAAAGTGAAAATCCTTGATAACTCGCTAGGCTAGCAAATATAACCGTCTTGCTAACGATCATATCTAATATTAGAGACACGAGAATGAAAGGACCGAGACATGAAAAGGCCCGGTCTAATGTTATATTATTATAACTCCGCGAGACAAAATTATGTGCGAAACTAAATTGGGGACGAAAAATGTGTTAGGCAAACATGAAAGCCTCGGGGCGACCGGCGGGGTTGGTGGGGAGTGAGTGGGGGGGGGGGGGGATAGGCGCTGCGGCGCAGCATCCCAAGTGACTTCTCAGTTTGCCTTCAGGTCACGTCATCCTTCAACATCCATCTTCCCGCGCGCCTGCTACCTGTTCGCCGCACAAAATGCTCGAGAAGACAGAGGCCTCGCGTTAACCTAATACGCCACCAGCCTCACACACTCCTCCATACACGAGTGAGCTACGCCATAGATTAAGGCGACGTACTACTTAAAAAATAAACCGTATCTGAGTTTTTAAGCCCCGCCTACTTACCCCCTCCCCTCGCGACGGGGCAGGTGTTTATTATGTTGACTCATCTCGCAGCGATATTCACTCGCTATCGATGTCTGGACTAAACACACTAGGTATACACTATTGCAATGGGATTTATATTTTGGGATTATGCAAGTGTCATGTACCTACGCTGGTGAAGAAGGCTACGCTTTATCATCATCTAAACTTGAACATTATATTACTTTCCCGGCTGCCACTGGTAGGGAAGGTGTTGTGATCGTGCGGAAAAAAATGTTTAGATAACGATAGAGATGTCCATTTTGAGGTCCACCAAGATGATTAAGACCATTTTCAGAGAAATGTATGTCTGTTTGCCTGTATGTAATCTCTCACGATAACTGCCGAGCCGTTGAACCGATTGAGTTGAAATTTGGAACATAGGGATAGTATCACCCTGGAATGCGCCCATTAGATTTTGGCTGTCAACTGTTAAACCAAACTATCACTGTCAAAAATTGACAGAAGCCATATCTTACAGAACTTCATTTGCGATATGTCATTTGAAATCCCCTGAAAAACTGTATTAAGAAGAGTCACCTGTCACTAATTAATTTTCGACATTTTAAAATTATTTTAAATGGTGATAGATGACAATTGGAGAAATGCCGTTAACTGTTTTGGATACAGTTTTCCAAGGGCTTTTAAATGACATAAATCGCAATTCATGTTCCGTGAGATACAGCTTTAGTATTTTTTTGATAGTTGTAGTGACAGTTTTTGATAGTATTTTTTGGCAGAAAAAACATTTAGAATCGAATTAAAAAACAACATTGTGTATCGAACTATTTATTCGCGGTATAATAGTTCTTTGAGGAGGACATAACGACACCCATCGCCTTGTACATTATCATTAAAAAATTATTTAATTAAAAAATAATATAATTTCTTTTTAGATACTGTAAGTAAACATTGTAAACTTTAAAGAAATACACATCATTAAAAATAAATAATTATTAATTAAAATATAAAATCATTAGGACAAAAAATCATGAAGACATTTCTGGTTGGCAAAGTAGTCTGTTATTTCTGAGTAGATACATACATATTAAATGTAAAGAGACGAATAAATACATTTAAAATTGCGCAGTACATTTGAGACTTCCTTTTTGTAGCCTTGACAGTGTCGCTTTGTAGTGGTGCGCCGACTTTTGTAATTAAAATTCATCAAATGATAATACATTTTCAAAAGCCTGTTCATCATTATTAATTAGATCTGTACTCAGCACAGATTTGGAATATCGTGTACTTTTCGGTGGCTCTATATTGCTTGTGCTTTGCTTTGGAGTGTTATTGGCAAGTACATTCTCTGTGAGTTCTTTGCTCACTTTGTGATGGAATCACTGAAAACTAACTACCGCTTAAGCGTTGGACAAGGGAGAGGAACCGATTTCTTTCGTTTTATCGTGTCGTTTCTTTTATTTGCTTCTTTCAAAGTGTATTCAGGCTCCCTTAAATCCATATTCCTTCATACTCCTGGATCGATAATTTCAGGTAATACACAGTCCATATAAAAACAAACAAGTTTTTTCCATGACATTTGTCCAAATCAAATCATTCGTCTGTATATATTCGGTTTTGAGGAGATCGTTTTTACCAGACCAAAATGTAAATAGGCACACTTCCTTTCCAGTTATATGTATCGTTCCAGTTACAGTTTCTTTCCAGCACACTTTCTTTAAAGTTATCCACAATACCACAGATAGTTCATACCTTGTTGAAAACTTACGTTTTTTCGTTCCTCAGCGATTAATTCGCAATTCACGCACGTTTGAGGTATCTCGTGCCAATACCAACTACGGGAAACATTCCATCGCTTATGGGCTGATATGCACGTACGACTCTTGTTTCTCCACCATCGACATTTTCAACCTCAACCAACCGACGTTCGTTAAAGAATTATTCAAATCAATTGCACCTAACGAGCTTGTTAATACCTATAGTAATTAGTTATATACTTTCTATACAACAAAATAAAATTCGAAATTTAAATTCTAAGTGTCAACATATTTTAAAATTTTCTCCCCTCTAAATAATAATTAAATAATAAATTTTAGTGATTATAGTGCAATTCTATAGTCTGGATTAACTCGCGGTTAACACGGGACGCGTCCCGAAGGATCTGATCGGTCTGAGCTGTTCACTTTAAATATTCGACCAGCGTGTCTATGGAAAAGTCGACCATCGAAAACAAGCGAGCTGTAGTTACTGGCTGAAGGCAGATCGACTTTGCTGAAGATACATCGGAGGACTTACTGAAGGTGGTGGTGGATTTGATTGACCAGCCACCTTTCGAAGACTATATGCAAAGACTCTCAGAAGGAGGTTACCGCAAGGTATAAGGACGATCAATTGTGCGCTGGCAGCTTAGAAGGATTACGAGACTCTTGTGGAGGCGATAGTGGTGGATCTCTGCAAGTGGCGATAGCTGACAACCAATGCCTTTTCAACATAATCACCGTTACCAGTATTGGAAAGAGCCCTTGCGGAAGTGCCAAGGGACCTGGCATATACACTGCCGTGAAGAGTCATGTGAAATAAATGGCGTTTTAGGAGTATGTCTACCGGCGAAAAATTGTCCAAAAACTGAGGGGGATTTGCCAAAAGGGAAACTATCACAATTTTGTATAATGTCGGAACAAGAGACTGTATGCTGTATTCAACACAGCCCCATGAGCAAGAACACGAGATCATCAGAAAACCAGGATAAATCCAATAATGCATCTTCTATATCACCGCCTACTACAACAACTACCAATAAGTCACCGGTCATCTCTACAATAGCTCCAGAAAAAACTCAAACATCACCACAAGCCATAACTACCAATTTCATAAATGACAGTGTGAAAAACGAACTAAATCCGAAAAAATAGCTCTGCAATATTGAGTAAAAATTTAACAATGACAGTCATTGCTGCGTTAGCGATTAATTGATTTATTTTATTTTATCTGCATCCAAACTTTTCTCTGGTCGTAACGGTCTCCGTTCCATCGGGTTCAGAAGAGGGAGGAAGAGAGAGTGCACCCGTGGTCGCGCGCCCACCTGTGCACTATAATATAGCCTGCACACTTGACTGCTTCCGAACAGTGGACTCTGAGAAGACTAAAGAAGTCACTAGAATCTACAATGCAGTCGCTGTGGCCGAACACGGCTAGAAGGATATATATACAACATATCAGTAGCTACCACAAATATTTATAAATATCTATAAATATTTATTATATATCTATAAATACCTATAAACATAAATAAATATCTGTATTTATATATCCACTATACGACCTATCTATATCTTTATTTATATCTATATACATATACACATACCATCGTCTAACTCCTTCTTCCTAATCACTTCCAATTCCCTACCTCCCCCATCGGTTTTCTATATATTTTTTATATTTAATATGAACTTTGTTTATTTTATAATTAATTTTTAAGTGTAATATGCTGAAATCCAAATGTGTAATAAACGATTATAGGCGTAATGTTTTTCTTTTTTTTCTACATTTATGCACACGTATGTATATTGTATGCGCTGTATTTTTCTAGAAATAAAATAAAAAATAAATAAATAAAAAGAAATTATATATGGACCTGTCCTTGAACTTGAACGTACCAGTGATGTTTGATGCTGATTTCAAGGTTTCCATCTTTCTGTTTCCAAAATGTCACTTTTCTTTTTCTTGTCGCTTCCGTTAACCAGATTCTATGCGCTGTAATGGGAAATTTGACTTCAAAAATATAATCATCAGATATTCCATCTGGAGAAGCTCCCAAAAATGGAAATTTAGGGTCAATGAATAATCCACATTGCTGAATTTCCACTTTTTCTAGACATATTTTTCATTCTAGTGCAGTTGTTTCATTTTCTTTTCCATGGCAAATTGATGCTACGTTGCTCAAATCCCATTTTCAGTCATGGATTTAACTAAATTGGCGCATTTTGTGTGTTGTTAACTATTGACAATTTTGCCAAAGTTAGACGCAGTTACCATTTTTCTTCGTAATTCCAACCACTCGCTGCTTTCACCTTGAATAACCGTAAGTTTTTCAATTCGCAATCGATCATTTTTCTATTTTCCAATTCTTGAAATAACAGAGCTTTGCTTTTTTCGAATATTTCTGATGGAACATCGGGTTGGTTGCAATGTTCTCCATAATGCGAATTATTGTTTTTTTTTTCAAAAAAACTTTCTGCTTTTATTTCTTTTATAAAGAATGGATTTACTTAAATGCCTCTGTCTTCTTTATTCCACTTTTGATATCCTGCCAGAGGGACTTTTGCCTATATATTTTTTATGTAATCTTGAGAGTGGCTGTTTTGTATTAAATGATATAACTGCCGCATTACATCGCGCTTGGTAAGACTGCTTTTGGATGTAATTTGTCCTCTTACCACCAATAAATTTTGCAATGATGCCGTTAAACCTTTCGAGAACATTACTATCTACATCATGAATTAGGCTTCTTGCATGTATTGCTACCTACGTTTTAAGTTATGTAACGTATTCTTTCCCAAATAATGTCACCCATCAAACAACTCATTGCATCCAGTGTTTCATTTTCCGACAAACAATTTTAAAAACTTCTACATTTATCATGGTTTCCAAATGTATCTATCGGGGCGTTCAAAATGTCATTATACAGGCAATCAATTTTCTCATCAATTGAAAAGTTTTGACATTTATTGTAAGCTACTGCTGATGTAATATTTCTTCGCATTTTTATTTTTTTTTTCACAGACATTACAAGTTTAATAAAAGCTTTTAAAAAGTAGATACCTACGTTTTGTTTTTTAAATTACAATTCTGCCTATCTGACGGTTTTCTATATTAGAACGGTCAGAATCGTAGCCTAATAGTATATTATATTTATACATGGTGTATAGCTCTGTCATATGGCTCTAACGCAAATGTATTGGCATTATTTACTGTCCCCTTATATATGACACATTTTGACTCGCGGGAAGCAAGCTGAAGTGGCGCACTTGTTTTAAACTCGCATAAGATCACACCGGTCGTAGGTTCAAAACCTACCGATATGTATATTTTTTTTTTGTTTTTATACATAAAAAACATTGTTATCAAATAAATGAACACTTTTTATTAAAAAAAAGTAATATTGTAAATTTTTAAAAAAAATAAATAAATATTAAATATTATTTTACTTATTATTGTTTCTATTTTTCAACATATGATTTATCATGTTTTTAAACCTCTTTCATTTACACGGTGAAATAGCCATCTAAAACCGATATTTTTTTACTTCACATCTCCGATCCATCGAAATGTCAATTTGGTAATAATAAGTCATGAAACAGAGCGTCGCGAACGCAACCGCATATGTCGGCCTTCGAAGCCGAAATGAACCACGTTTCTAAGAGCCAATAACATTTCATTATAAAAGGTTGGCTGTTATGCCATTTGAATCAGTAATTGATCCCCACATAAGAACCATATTGACCCAATGTCGCTTGCGGCATTTTGAATGCCAGCGCGTCGTCGCGAGAAGAGCGCGCTCATCTCATTGTATGACAAAAATAATATAAACGGGCTCTGCAAAATATTATTTTTAAAATATACTGATATTTTATTTGAGAAAAATAATCGTCAGTACTACAAGTTTATTGTACATAGTTTATGTAAAAAAAAACAAACTTGAAAAAAACACACAGTAATAAGTAATATTTAACAGTGAATATGGATGATAGTTACACTTTTTATATAATTTTTTTTAACAAGAAAAACTTATTTTTTTAAATTTATGCGAAAGCATTCCTCTTTACAACTATTGTTAAAATGCCGTAGTATTTTTTTTGAGTTTCTTGATCGTGCAGTTTAGTGTGAGGCACGTTTCAAAAAATGCTCTAAAATGAAAATTTCCTGTATAGCTCCCAGATTTAATTATTTTCCTCAATTTTCCAATACTTAAAAAAAAATCTGAAATAGCTATCTACTTAAGAAAGGTACTGTGAGTTACGATATTTTTTTTTTGTTGGCTAACATCATCAGTTATTTCAGTATGACTGTTCAAAAATTGCCAAAAAATGTAATTTTCGAAATTTACCTACATCGTCGCCTTAAGGAATAGTACTGTACTTATTTGATTTACGAGTCATTATTTTTTATCTATATTTGTGTCGCTTTGATCGATTTTGTGTCTCATCAAGATGTGGTTGTGCATTTCATTCTATTCCCACATAATATTATAATATAGCTACATAATTCATTAAGTTATTTAGCTTCCACATAATTATTTATTATTTCACATAATTCATTAAATTTGAATTATCTTTCGACCTATAGAATGCATTGTCCATCACAGAGATAATCACAGAAATGGCTTTAAATGTTTTTATTTTATATTTTACTAATGACTACATACTTATGTAGGTATCTCGCAATATAAGTGCGTTTTATCAAGTATCAATTTAATAAAAATACAATTCTTTCCGCTTATAATATTCATTTATTTTAATTAACCTTATTTTTCGACAGCTTTCAATTGATTTTCGGACATTTTACAGAGATTTTTTTTAAATCTCATAAGCGCACATGGAACTGCGAGTATTCTTCTTCTTTGCAGGTACCGCGGCCAACTCCAGTCAACGAATATGAATATGAAGTCTACAGGTTAGTGAGTGCCCTTTTAAGTACTCGATCTTGTTATTTGTTTTAAATGGAGGAATGGCATTGCGACAAATCGTTAAAACTACTTAAAATAAATGAAAATACGTCATATTAAAGGTTTTCCTACGCATTTTTTTTTATTACGAGTACCAAGTTGATTCCATTGCACAACTAAGATAAAAGTAGATACGACAAGGGCTGATACGCCGGATATCTGATTTATCTCCCGTTTTAAAAAGAAAACAATTTATATAAAGAAAGAAAAAAAATATTTTATAAAAACTACATAGTTATAAATACAACGTGTATGATAAATCGTACCTATGCCGAAAAAAATATTGAACTCCCTATAAAAAATAAATCTATTGGATTTATAGTCAGAAAAAACAACATGCACTCGCAATATATGTCGATGTTTTTGCGAAAGTAATAATATATTAGAAAGTGAAAATTTTAAGCCCTGAATTGAGGTCGTACTTTTTTCTATAAAGTTTGCACCTAATGGAGGTGATTATGAAAACTTTAAATTATGAGCGTATAATAGGCAAATAACCAATATTCAAATAAAGAATGCTCTATAAATAAGATATTATTATTTTACAGTATTTATTAAAACAGATATAAAAAAACGAATGTAGCTTTAATTTACTTTATAAACTCGAATAGTATTGCACGAATAATTTATAGCAATAATTGCTATCACTGTGATAAATGTAATTGATCTATTTATTTAGTGGTTTAAAATACATTTAATAAAAAAAACACTTTATAAAAAAAATGCTCCATAAAAAGAAAATCCTTAGTGTATTTTTTTCCGTCTGAGCCCTCGCCAGTAAGCGATACATCTCTGAATCTCCCTAAAGTAATGGAATTATCCCCTCCGAGCCCTTCTATGTAGTTAGGCAAGCCTGTGATTAGGCGACTTTGAAAATTAGGGAACTCTTAATATTTCACACGGTCGTTTCACAGTATATTTACTTGACAATATAATTATAAGATATTTAAACAAAAACCAAAAAAAAATGCTTTGAGATATCCACAGGTTACCAAAATAAATTTAGAATCAAAATCGCGATCGTGATCATAGAGGTGTCGTTTAAACCAAGAGATAGCTTCGTTTGTTATCCTAATATTTGACAGTTGTTTAATAAGCAAATCATGGCAAAAAGTGTAGAATGCCTCAGCCAGAGCAACACTTAAACTACGAGGAATTTATTGCCTTTGTCTAACACAGTCCTCACGGTTTATATTAATCTCAAAATAACGTCTGCAGTGTCCATTTTACTTGTGAATCCAAGGTGATTTTCCAAGAGTATGTGTTGTCTCGCTATTTTATGATTTCTTCAAAAAAAATCAATACCGAGCTAAACAGTGAGATAGGTTTGTTATTGTTTACCTCCGTTTGATTTCCGTCTTGGCATATTCGCATAACTTTAGCAGCTTTACAATATTGTGGAAAAATCCCTTGTCCGAAACTTCCGTTAGTTTATTTGTTAATTTAATTTCACATCAATGGTGTAGTAACACAATTTTTAACGAAAATTAATCAACTTGCGTAAATTTTATCTACCTAAGGCCGAACCTTGTTTCAAAGAATTATTAACGTTTACAACCTCTTGTAATGTGGTGAGAGTTAGTGAAAATTGTACGTTAATGAGTCAATATCATCAATATGTAGTAGGTTAAGTGTGAACATATTATTTTCATGTTGTATTTTGTTAGCTAATTGGCCTATTACGTGAGGAATGTGTTCATTAAAAGAATGCACTGTACAACAGATAAATGAGGTTTGAAGTATTGTGACGTAAGCTATGCACTACTCTGGGAATTATTAAATAAAACACACAATTGTCGTTTAATCGTCAATGTTTATTTATCACCTTCAAAGTAGTCCCCATTTGTTGCAACACACATTCGCCAGCGTTTTTTCCAATCTTCAAAACACTTGATGTAGGCGTTTTTAGGTATAGCCTTCAATTCCTTCCGCGAATTTTCTTTAATGGACTCTATGGACTCAAAACGGGTACCACGAAGAGGCAATTTTAGTTTTGGAAACAGAAAGAAGTCTGACGGGGCCAAATCTGGTGAATACGGTGGTTGATCAATTGTATTTGTCGCGTTTTTGGCCTTAAATTCGGTGACAATTGCTGCTCTATGCGACGGTGCATTATCGTCGTGGAAAATCCACGAATTGTTGATCCACAATTCAGGCCGTTTTTGACGGATTTTCTCACGTAAGACAGAAGGTATATAAGATAGAGGATCAATAGTTAGGTATGTCTATTCATTTTGGTACAGTGCTAGAAAATAAAGTAGTTTATTTTAAATTTCGAGAGGAGATTTTCTCTGAACGAAGCGATCTGAGGAGCGTTTCGATCGATCAGTTTCCCGTTTGTGTCATATCTAATATGAAAACACGTCTCTCGGATCACTCTGTGCCTCCGAGAACAGTTTTGTTTTCTTTTTCAGCGCCACAAAGGCCAACTGACGCAGGACTAAAGCAACGTGCCACGGAATTTGACAACGGTACATAAACTAATTTAGTCGGAGCATCGCTAAGCTTACGTAAACATCATATTCGTTATGATAACCGAATAAGTAATAAATTTCACCAACCAACGGTGACTAGCAGGAACCGTATAGAGTAATATAATTTACAGATCCTCCAATTTTCTCATCAAATTTTAATTATCTCATTATCTCAAAAGAACCACGTGTTCTAGGAGCCACTCCATCTAATTTATAGTCAAATACGCGAGTTTGTATATCTTCAGAACGTCGCGGCGGCTACTCAATCACGAATAATCACGATAGACACAAAGCCCGTGTCAATATTATTATCTCCGCCTACAAATAGTTGATTTATATTTGTATTCAAAGCCGCAGTTGAGGTTCCTAATACAGATACGAATTTCTCGTCATTATCATTCCGGTGGAGTATAATATTGCGCCATTATTACATCCGTGACAGCGGCTTTTGGTACGAGCCGCCACTGGAACAGCGTGTGCCAATGAGCGAGGCAGGAATATAGCGGGAAGGTATACATTATATCTCTTTTTGAGTGTTTAAGTTCTAACACAGTTCACAAAAGAGTCTAACACAATTAAATAACGACAAATATAAATAAGGTTTCCTTTCACAAATTTCGACTAAAAAACTTGGATCCTCTTCTATGGGATCCTCTTCTATTTTACTTAAATACTTTGTAAATGAGTTCTTAAAGAAATTTTAAATGTACCTGGAACATTATTTAGGTTTCATATTTAAAAATTCTGTTAAAAACATATTATAAAATAGACGATAAGTTAACTGATAATGATGCATAGTGTTAAGCTCTCTCCATGTTTTTGATCAATGTGTCTCTTCAATACTTTAAGTACTGAAAGCCCTATAAACCATTGACTATTTTCATTTTTATTGACTATTATAATTTAGGACTATTTGCAAAGTTCTTTTACTTTATAAATCACCTCTAAGTTAATAATTATGAAATAACTTTTGTATGTACTTATATTCTTATGTAATTTAATTTAATTTAAATAAATTGAATTACTATTATTATTATTTTGTTAAATCGCTCTTCTTGTGTTTTTGTTCTTTTTTTAATTGAATTATATTGAAATATATATTTTAACTTGTAACATGGACATTTTATATATAATTGTATCCTCGGACTATTTAAATTTGATTCTTTAAATATTTATTGCGATATGATTTTTCCATTTATTTCGATTCATTATTAATATTTTTATATTTTATTGTATTTATTACGACATTATATTATTATTATTCAATTTGATTATTTCACCATTTACTGAATGTTATTTTTCCAGCACACTACAGCTACAGTTACATCACACTACAGTTACATCACACTACACTCAAATTACAATGTTTATTATTATTAGTTAATTTTTAATATTATTTGATACCTAGCATATTTTTTAAATTAAATATTCTAAAGTATGCACAAACCACTCTACTTGGCACGCTTGCCTTAGTACGGGCCTAGGCCTAGTTAGGCGGCGTTGATTTCAAAAAATGTTGGTCTGCGGTGCTTTCTATTTTGCTATTATTTATGTTTAAGCCTATACTGTTAAACTTACAATGTACTACTATAAAAATGTGCTTTTCTTTAATAAATAAATAAATAAATAAATAAACTTTACTGTTCAACTCTACTACTTAGACTACACATAAAACTCTACTATTTCAAGAGAAATCTGGGTTTCTTTAATGATTATTTCCAGTGGAGCTCATAGGAATGGTGGAGAAAAGAGTATTGTTTTTTTACGTTCAGCATATGTATGTACGCAAAGTATTTAGGTTAAGATTTTTAGATACATTTTTTTTTTATTTCAAAATTTAGATTTTTTATTTTGTTTACTTTTTTGTAGTGCCCGTTATCAGACGGACCCCTGTTTAATATGCGTCTTTTTCGTCGATTCCGTTAGACTAAACATCTAAAGAGAAGGCAGCATGTGGCTTTTTAAGTGAAACTTTTTGCTTTTAGATAATAATATATTGTTTATATATCCGTTAATCTATTTATTCCTCTACTTCGATTTATTATGTATTGCTATATAGACGTTTTTTATTCAGTTATTATCTTAATCTCTCTATCTATCGTAGATAAAGATCGAGGATAAGGATAAGGATTGAGCACAGATTTAACTATCATAGACTTTGTGTGCACAGATCATGTTAAAAAAGTGAAATGAAAACTAATCAAATCAGTAGTCGCATGTATTCATGCTTTCACAGCCTGCGACGATTGCAAAAAAATCCTACCATTTATTTTAAAGCAGACATTAGTATAATCTTTCTTGATATCTATTGTGGATTATGTTGATGTTGTGTAACTATAGCGGCTACAAAATGCCTGCGTGAGATACGTGTTTAACTTGCTTAAATACGTTCAATTATCAGCATGCAAAGGCTACATATTCAAAATCGCTTAAACTTATATATCTCATAAATCTATATATCCTATCCATGTTGCACAATGTATTTAACAATCCTACCTCAACTTCTTGCCTGAAGGATACGGTCACCCTGCTAGGTAGTCATGGTCTCCCATTCATTTTGCAATCAGAATAACATTTTTGGCAATCCAAGCCATGATACTTAATTCTATTTTGATTCTTTCTGTGTCCATGCAGCTCGATTACGGAACCAGCTCTCTTAAAAAATCTGGGGCTTTCAATCGCTTCGAGTAAAATTTCTTCGGAAAAAAACAAATCCTCTCTCACAAAACGTAGCCCTTTCACGCTTTCCATCCTTATTTTCCTTTGACCGTGACTTTGTTTTGTATTGAATTTAATACAAAAATGATTTCATTATGTTTAACACATTGACTACCAGCTACGAGATAAGGCGTAGCTGCCGTTAGCAAGAAGATTTTCGTAGACAATTATGGCACAATTCGGAATTAATTTAATAAAAAAGCACATACTTTATGATTTTCAATGATCAATATCATGTTATATATTGGATTATAAAATTAGATTCTCAGGCCAGAATCATGAAAACTACCTTGGCAGTCAACGTGTCTCAATAATACTATGGTTGCCTGTAAGAGATTGCCTTACAGTGATAAGCCCGCTATTGTTCATCATTTGTTTAATAAAGAGGTTTTTATTATTATTATTATTATTTTTATTATTATTACTTTAGATTTTTCTCACTGTAGAATACAATTTTTTAAGAATAACGTCCCCTTTAACATGTATAGATAATAGATGTCGAACACAATAGATCAGCAATGGTCGCAGTGTTACAAGGCTTATAAAGACCTTAGAAAAGCCCCAAACAACAAATTTAAAAAAATAACATGTATAGATTATATATCATATTTTATCATGATAAGCATGTCTACTAAACATACATCAATAATTAAAGAGTTGTTTGTAGGGATGGCCATCGAAGCAAAAACATCGATGTTGCCATCGATACCAACATTATAACGGAAGCATCGATGGACGAAAAGTATCGTATTTAAATCATAAATATTTAGATAATCTAAATATCCATATTTCTTTCAAAAACATAGTTCGTTGAACACACTTCTACTGACAATCCCTATGAGTTTTCTTCTGATAAAATCAGTAATACAGATGAACAGAGTGATATTATGTATAATTGAATATAGGTGTATAAAATAAAACAATAAAAAAGTAATGAAATCTAAATTAAAAATAGGAAATGGCAATGTTTAATTAATTCATATCCGAATTTCGTCGTTTAACTGTCACAACTTTTTTGGTCGCTTTTGTATAAAAATACTAACAATATCGTTTTTTTATGAATTATCTCTTATTGTGTATATATTAAATTTATATCGTGTATATATTTATAAATGTATAGCCAACGGAAACAGCTACGTGCAGATCCGTCAACCAGTGCAATAGGGCGATCGGTCTTTTTGCCGCCCCAGCGGTTAGTGTTAAGAAATATCAACTTACATAAAATATTAATATTCATATATGGAGCAAAAGAAAACATAATATATAGTTCACAAATATCGATGGAGGAACATCGATAGTTCCAAAAATACATCGAACATTGATCTCTAACTATCGACGTTCCGATATATCGGACATGGATGTCCATCCCTAGTAGTTTATCATCATTAAAATTAAATCAGCAAACCTAAACATTATTACGACTATTTTAATTAAATGAAGCACAAGTAGCTACTCAGGCTATGAAGGTCTGCCAAGTTCCGTAAGTCAGTCTTAATAAAAGCAGCCCAGAGGCGCCAAGTTTCGTCCGCGGAGCAAGTTGGTCGCAAACGGGCGACGACGACGCAACTTCCGCGAATGAGTACAAGTTGATTCGCCTGGCGTGATACGACTGTGGAGCCTACATACGCCAGCAGGTGTAACCAGAACCGTATAATCCACTTAGTGGCGATGCGGGTAACACACGGGACGTATCGTTGGAGACGAGCAGCAGTATTTGCGTTGTTTGACTAAGCGTGGAAATCATAGTCAAAGTCATAGTCATTTATTTAAGTTACCGTATATAATCGTCTTTCTTTATTAACAATTAAGCTAAAACAATATATAAGTATAGGTTATTATTAGTCATCGGATTATATGCACTATCAAAGTGCCAAAATATGCATGCAAATATGCACTAAAAAGGGCGAAATATGCACAATCAAGATGCTATTTATAATTAAAATTTAGGTATATTTTCACAAAATATACATATTAATAGTAATAATCAGTTGTATTAATATTAATATATTATTATTGTATAATACACAATTAAATATATCTGCAGAATTAACGATTACTGCAGAAACCTCTTCAGGGTTTGGTCTGTCGCGTTGATATATGCGTTAACTTCCTTTATTCCTTCAAGACCCGGGTTTTTATTTAAATTTGCAACGGACTTTTTCTAATACTAAAATCGGAGGTGCGTTACTCTGGTCAATCATTATTTCTATCTAAGGACTTGTCTGTCTAAGGACTTTACTGTTTAAGGACTTGCACAGACGAAGATTTTTGGTTTTTATTCTCTCAATGGCGTCGGGTATATTGCTGAAATGTGTTGCGATAAGAGCAATATTATGTTTGACTGAAGTATCCTCAAATGCCTGCTCGCTTGAATTAATTGCAATAGCCTTGTCAAATTGACCAACTACTTCTTTCATGGCCTCAAAATTCTTATTATAAAACAATACAGCTTTTAACCAAGTTCCCCACCGTTGTTATATTGGTTTTGGGGTCAGTGCTAGCTTGTTATTATTTAACTACTGAAATAAGCATTATCGATGAAAAAGTACTAAGATAAGCAATAACGTTACAAAAATAGCATTTTATGCATTTGCATATGCAATTGTATATAATCCGATGTCTAGTTATTATGTATAATGACGTAAACATATGCCTGCCTAGTTTTTATTGTATACTTATATACAATAAAAGCTAGGCAGGCATATGTTTATATATCTGATAATGCTGATATGAGGACGTTTAAACTGATATATAGCTATTAATGCGGACGTTTAAACTCCAGATTTAAATAGTTAGGTACTTTTTAATAATATTATATAATAATGGAAATGTAAGATATAATGATTAAAATACCAGGTATAATCACCTAATGACGTTAAAATAGACGTGAGCCTTAAATTAACGCCATGTTAACGCCAGTCTTAAATTAACGCCAATGTCACAACATTTCATGACGTTTTCGACGGCATTAAAGTCATTTTTAAAGTCATCTAACGCTTTTTTTGAAATTACTATCCTGTGAATTATTATATGAGATTCACATCTGATAGCTCTGCAGTCGACAGAGGGAGAGCATATTGAAGAGTTTGTAGCTTATGACAACAAATAGTGCGATATTAACATTGTAGTTAATTTCAAATATCCGATATATGATGTTCGGTATCCAATATCCTTTTTTCGTAAGTAAATACTATTATATGAGGTTCCCGCTCACATACAACGCATTCATATTACCGCCGCAATGCGCCCCCGAGCGTATTGAAACTATAAAAAGGAGATAATAGCCCTCGTTGCATATTGCGCATCGGACACGAAGCAGATTTCGAAATTTATTGTTATTCTAAGTACATTGGGGGAAATGGCACGTCCCGGGCGCGCAGTGGCGGCGCAGCGGTGCCTTGCATAATAAGAATAACGTCGCGCCGACGCCGCCCGGTGCACGCGTCTCGGCGGAGTGCGACGCTCGTATTTCATTCCGGTCCCGATAATCGCATAATAACTTATCGGTTGGGCGGTGAGGTGTATAGATCTACCTACGCGGCCGAGCCCCCACTGGGCGGTGCCCTATTACACACGCTACACTATTAGACCAGTCACAAAAACCAATATGAAGTACCAAAAATGTTTAGCAGAGCTCGGCGCATCAATAAATATCAAATAAGCAAACTACTGGAAACAATTAATGCTCTTGGAAAGGAGACAGGTTAGATGTTGGGCGATGGAATCAACCAGCAAAGCACGCCTTTTTTTATTGTGCATGACAACAATTCGGCGGCTGCTTTCCCTCACTATAAAATTATAAAACATAATAAAACTTATATTTCTATAACTTATATTATGAAACTTATAATCAACAATAAAATTTTATAATATGCTACCATGCTATTTGAAAAATATTAATTTGACTATACATTTTAGCATAGCCTTGAGACATTTTTTGCTCGTTAATACTTTTAACATGTAAAAAGAAGGTGTAGGTAATTGCAGTCGGAGTTTTAATTAACCGGTATCCTTCAAGGAGGTGAATCAGTACGAGCAGGTAAGCAACTTTTTATAACTTTCTTTAAGAAAAACAACTGAATTAAAAATATTTTTCTTTGAAGTAAATAAACTGTTAAACAATAAATAAACAATAAACTATTAAATAAAAATTTGACATGTGTTTGAAAGCGCTGAATTATCTAGCAGTAGATAAAATATCGCTAATAATATTAGCGATATTTTACCTACCGTTACTTAGCGCATCGTGCTCAACTATTTTTAAACTATTTTCAAATAAGTAAAATTTTTCAAATTTTCAAAAGAAAAAAAAATATTTAAAAAAAAACTAATTTTTATCAAAAGTGGCTTATTTGCTCGTATTGATTCATCCTCTAGAAGGATGCCGGTTAATTAAAACTCACCCTGTATATATTCAATATTTTTAATTTTCTTTTAATTTTGTAATTACCTACCTTGTTGATATTTTAATATCTTGTAGCCATTATTTTGCATTCTATTTATTGCATGTTGTTATTTCAATTTTGTTTTTGACTTTTTTTTATGTTGTATGCATTATTTGTAACAATCATTTTGTTACTCGTAGTATGTATATGAAACTATATTATGTTTAATATATAAATTATGCATAATTGTACTATGTAATAATAACACCACCGTAATAACATTACTATAATAGACAATAAAAAGATGTCCTATTTTATTCTGTTCATTAAGTTACCATCTACTCTAAGTAGGTACCTACGTATCCACTGAGTAGAATGATGGTTCTTGTAAATATTATTTAATGTAAAGTTATATTTAAAGAATCAGATTATCTTATATTATTCGGTAATTAATTGTATATAGATGGCCCAAACACATAAACAGACTGCTCCGACTTCAGAAACGCACACACCGGACGAGTGAGTCACCTTGACTTGTTGGGTGGACTGCATTATTAGTTACAAAAATGTGTAGAATTATAGATAAAAATTGCTAGTTTTATTGAGTACATGTAATAAAGGATCAATTCCGAGTCTCTCAAAAATATTCCTCGCTGGTATGACGCGCTTGCGTCAAACCGTATTATATGTCTATAGATATGATACGCGTCTACCACAAAATCGATAGGTAATCGAGAAACATCATCTGGTCCTATTATATGCATAAATTCCCGCTATCGAGATATCTTATGCGATAATGTAACGAGGTGCCAAGCACGATCAGAGGGATGGTGATTGGATTAATAAATTTTACGGAAGAGCAAGCACGTGCTCGCCTCGATGCGAAGCGACGCGGTCGTCTAGTTGAGACGTTTAGCTCGCCGCCGCTCCAGTGCGACACTGCACGTTGACATCGTAACAATACTACCATACCCGATCATGCTCTATTAAAGACCAGAAGGCGCTGAAAAAAGTCGTAAACCAAAAAATCGTTGACGTACCCGTATAACCAACTTTTTATAAAATTTTCTGTCCCTGATGTGTGACAAACTTTCGCAACAACGATATTATAATACATATAATATGATAATACCAATAATAAATGAACTCTTTATTTTCGCAATATCTAGCAGCTAACATTGTTATAACCTTAAGTTTAATAGTTCAGATTAAGTTATTTAGGTTAATTTATTCAGGTAAGGTTAACTTAAGTTTAAAGTTAAATTTAAAGTTAGGTTAAACATAAGTTATTTTTATGTTGTTATTTGCCTTAAGGTAAACTTAGGTTTAATTGTTATCCTTACGTTTAAACTTGAGGTTAAGCTGAAGTTAAAACCTAAAGTTATAATCCTAAGTTATAACCTTTAGTTTATATCGCATGTTTGCTTAAAAACCAGTTTATTTCAGCCAAATTTTAATACCCGATTTAAAGGAGCAAAAAAAAATGTGCGATGGAATCCATTTGAGAGGATCTAAGATTTTTTTTTGTAAATATATTAGTTTTATTGTCAATTTCAAAGTTTTAGTGAGTTATATGGTAAATCTAAAAACGAAGATAAAATGTAATGATTAATCAATTGATCAAATCTACTTCTTAAGAGTCATTTAACTATACTACCTAACAAAATACTGTATTATATGACTTCATTATATTCACAGTCTTATATTATATCATACTATGTTTTAATAAAATTAATTTCCAATTATTCATATTATATTTTGGTTTATTCACTATATTTTTCTCTTGTGTTACCGTGCTACTTATTATGGCCGTGGGCTTGTTATTTCTATTTTAAGTTGCTCATGCGAGCGTTGTGAACTTTTCATATGATACTAAATTTGTTTTGTGTAAATAGGTTTTGAAAAAACTTTATCGTGTTTTTAGTATCTGTCGGTCTACTGTAAAATTGATTAATTAAATACATTATGCCTGTCTAATGCACATTAAAAGGCCAAATTACTAATTTTAACTCAGTATAATATATTATTTATCATATCACTTTACTTTATCACTATCACATTCAACATATAACTGTAACGTCAGGTACAATATTCTCCTTGGTTAAACGGCCACAGAAATAAAAGAATGAAAGAAACAATAATACGATGTCACATTAAATATTGTTCTCTGCCAGTCCTAAATAATAATTATCCTACAATAATACGTCACTTTTAAATTCCTCATAACAGAACTGCTGAACTATAGACGACTCTGCATTGACAAAAAAAAACGACGTATTCTAATTTTGTCAAAATATCACTTACAATAGTTTTCTTATGGACCATCGATTTTTGTAGCCTTTGCGATACCCTAGTTGAGATATATTGTTCTGTATAAGCATATGCTACGACGTGTTTGCTCCTTTCATCCCCCAAAAAAACGACGCGTTTGTTTTGTTTTTGTTTATAAATAGACCTTTTTTTTCGTACATTTTTACATTTAGTACATTTTTTCGACCCACACTTCATAGGAAGTGCTCAATAACAAAGCCCCGCGTTGGGTGGCGCTTTCGCAGCGGTCGGGCGAATTCCGACAGTCTACGGCTAAGCATTCTTCGTTTCGACATTTCCAATATTCACCCTTGTATTGACATTTATGTCGGCGTTAAGTTATGCCACGACGACGCCACTATTGCTGTTTTGCCTCGCGACGCGCGACGCCTACGGAATAGCACTACGATATTGAGATCAGTGTGAAAGGGAGAAAGACTATCAGTTTAAAGTGCAGTTTTACTTATGTATTTAAGAGGTTATAACCAAAATGCGGACAGTATCTTCTTCTAGTGCTATGCCCACCACCAAACCTTGGATAACATATCGATTATTATAAATATTCATTATTACAACTACCGTCGAAACAATGATGTGGTAAATTTCTGAAACCATTTTCGTAGACTATAGAGTCAAGATGGTCATCTTTATTGCGGCTATTTTGTCTTGAATTATTAGATGAATAATGTTGTACCTTTCGAGATGACGCTTGATATGAGTAAATTATTCGTGTCGACGGATCTTTATGATTCTCGGTATTTCTTGTTCTTGTTCAATCAATTTAAGGCATCCTCATTCCTGAGTCGACAAATCCAACACGACCAAGATTTTTCTCTGTATTAGATTACGGAAAGGAAGTTTAAGGTGAAACCAGGATCTCCACCTCCTCTTCGTCAACCTTTATCATTTACACAGAACGATTATACAAAGTAATTACCGTTAGTGTTTCAAACACGCAGAATTAGTGATAATTATCAGGCATTGTATCATAGATAGTAATATCATCATCTGTATCTAGGCATGTGCGGCTTTCATGACTGTACGCTTGCCTCATCGAGTAGAGGAAGGGGGCAAGAGGGATATCGAAAATTACTCTGCGTGGCTAAAACAATAGTCGTATCCCAACAACAGAAATAATTCACTAGCCAACAAAATTTTACTTTTTTCTGTAACGTTGATGAAAACAGTTCATCTTTATGGTTTCATGGGGGATTAACGCGGAAATGATAATGAAAATGAAAGTTCTCGATTTACAAACATTGAAGCCATTCGGAATTGCCCTTAAAGGCCTATGAATGTATTTACCTTGTAGTTTACCCTCGGAGAAAGGTCACTGATGGCGCAATCGCCTTGTCCGTGTTTTGTATTCTATTGCTGGTGATTCCCTTATGAACGCCAAGCAATTATCTCCGAGCATTGATTCAATCCACTTGTACATTTCTTCCATGTTTGGATTTTCTTGGTGGAAGCGTTTGCCATGTTCGTCGCTAACAGCACTACAGTTTTTGGGAAAGAAGTTAAAGTGTGAATGTAAGAAGCGTAATTTTAAAGACATGTTACATCCTAGTCCATTGTAGCACTGCAGAAGATTTTCCACAAGATCTTTATAGTTTTCTGCTTTATGATCTCCAAGGAAGTTTTTGGACACTTGAGCAAATTACACCTAATCGGGGATTTTCATTGTCATTTTTGTCATCAGTGTGATCGATTTAGTATAGCACAACTATTCTTGTTACATTTTTACTGTCGGCTAGTAATTTGACAAGAGATGTGTACAGTATTATGTAGTTAGTAAATAGATAGATAGAAACTCTTTAATGCACATTTTAAAACAAAACATACAACAGGAGGACTTATTGTTTTAATTGCAATATCTTGACAACCAAGTTTGGAAGTGAAAGAATTTAGGTAATACTAGAGTAAATTAAACAAAAATCTAAATACTTACACTTACATACAATTAATCAAGTAACAAAATTGTCATTTCTTAACAAATATAATCAGCTTTAACAACTATTCGCAAGAAGCGGAATACAGAAGAAGATGGATTACTAGAAATTTAGGGATATGAAATATTTATTCAGAGACACTTGAAAAGTTGAAACCGTTGGTGCGTGTTGTCGACGCTCTTTAAAGTGGTTTGAAGAGAAGAAACGTAAAGTCCGTAACCAGTGGTGCTGGGTGAAACGTTGAAAAACTGTCTATTTTGTGTAATACTGGGTCAAAAGTACCAGGAGGGGCGGGAAGGCATCGATCTCTCAGACTGGTTCAAATCGAATCAAACCAGTTCCAACAAGTCGTCTGCGAATGAGTAAGGCGCCTTCCGAAGCGCCGAGCAACCGAAGCAGCGGACGCTGGTATTGGACCACCTATCATGTCGAGCAGTCCAGAAGCTAGGGAGGTTGAGATCGGTTATGACGGTAAAGATCCGGCTCTGATGGATGTAGACAAAGCGGCAGGACGAAGACGAAGTGGCTACGCAGGGCAATATAAGCCCCATAGGGGTCCAGAGAGCGTCGAGCATTCGGATCTGGCAGTGTGCTACTGTTACTAAACACTAAAAACCAAACAAAATAAATGCATTCACGAAATATGTCTTAATAAAGAAAAGTTTATAATAGTGTAGCGATACTACGCGTTCATGTTTACGGTGCTGATACATTCATAAATACAAATAGCTAAGTATTATTATCCTAAAATGACGAGATATCTTCGGGTACAACAAAAGCGAAGCATGCTATGTGACTCTTTACAGCTGCTGTATCACAGAGACGAATACAAATTCATCTCCGGTTTGCCCTGGCACAACGGTTCGCAGTAATAATTTTGCCAATCGTTCCATAGTCAAAAGGCTCGCGGAACAAAAGCAAAAGCCGCGGCGCTCTGAGACAAAGGAGGCAAAAAGCGCGGCCGGAGGGCGTTTGAAAAATGCGGGGATATTTAGACTTGGCGCACCTTGGGCCCTTTGGCCCTTAACGTAGATCAACATTATTATTATTATTTTATATTATTGAAAACCGCTAAAGACACTTAAAATGCAAGGGTCGGTCGAAATTCGCATTAATTAAAATATATACTTTATTTTCGCTCACATTTTTTTCACCATTTATTGAATATTCTCGTCTTCTTATTCATACATTATCATTAAAATTGACGCGAACTACTATCAGAGAAAAAAACAGATAAATATAATAAAGCAAATATACCATTTATTATTTTACTGCGGAAATGCTCGGAAATATATTTTTAAATAACATTACTAATAGTTTTATTAAATATAGGTAATATCATAAATTATTACAATAAGAAAACCTTCACAAAAGCTATAAGCAACATTGAAATTACAATACAATACAGTAACTTGAAATAGTATAGTAACTATAATCTTTCGTATTTTTGCACTCGTTGCAATTATGTGCTCAACTCATTTCAATTTATTATTATTAGTAATACCTATTTTTCATGGATTTTACCATATATTTCATTACAGCGGCATGCTCTGTTTATTACTGTATTGCTTATTAGATAGGTGGGTCTT
Source organism: Micropterix aruncella (assembly GCA_944548615.1). NCBI lineage: Eukaryota > Metazoa > Arthropoda > Insecta > Lepidoptera > Micropterigidae > Micropterix > Micropterix aruncella. The sequence continues at coordinate 25,023 of CALYMY010000355.1, forward strand.
TCTAAACTCATAACCCTAGAAAGACAATCTGCGTAAAATTGACGCAATCGTTAGCGAAGTATTGCTCTTTCCAAACGTGCATTCCAGATACTTACTTTTACTCGCTACTCAGACCTACAGCTAGGGCGTACGTGTCGCTGGGGTAAGTGCCACCAATATTGAAATATTGCCGTAAATGCGAAAAAGTTTTATGTTAGGAGCATGATATGGACACACGCCAAAGCTGTCAAGAATGATTTAAAAGAATACAACGGATTTGCATATATAATGAATAGTATCTTTTTTACATAATACCACTGGTAAAAAATGTATTTAATATTTTAAAAAATGTATTTGTGATAAAATCGCAAGTTGGATATATTTTGTTAAATTTTAATGATGTTTATAGTTTTTGCTCATTTTTATTATATTTCATAATAATAAGTAGGTACCTACATAAATAATGTGTATGTTATTTAATTCATATACTTATAATAAAAATAACAACTAAGTGATATTTAAATTATTTGATACACATAACTTAAAAACGTCATTTTTGCACGACTGCCTAACAAATAGGATTCAGAGTCCATTCAAGTATGTTTTCTGATTTTTATTCTAGCATAACGTCTAAACTCGTGAACCGATTTAGAAGTATAGTATATTAATATTTATTTATATTTATTTATTTATAGTATTACACAAGTTCGTTTGTTTAGTTTACCATATCATGTTGTATATATATATATGAGACGTTAGCAAAAAACTGATTCTTGAGGAGATAGAGTAATGAATAAAAGTCGCCTAACTAGGCCAGGGCCTGTTCTAAGGCAGACTTTATAAACTATTGTTTAGATGTATCTAATCAAATTACTAAATAATTATTATATATAAAAAAAAATAATTAAAACAATTAAAATTTGTAGAAATTCTATTACTTTGATAATAATTATTAACGTGTATAGTAAAAAAAATATATGTTTGAAAGTAAAAATATATGTCTAAAATTGAAGAATAATGCGAAAAATTAATTTACAAAAAATTAATATACAATATTCAACATTCCATTGATTTATAGAAACGATAATAAAATCGTTAAGTCATACCAAACATCATTGGGTACCTTTACTGTCCAAGTAACAAGTAAGTAGTTGTCTAAATGTCCAAATGTCAATAAATTAACATAATTATATCGTGTTTAGTGTCAAATAAATGGTCCGATGTAGTACATTCCGGAAATATAAATGTATCTTTACGGATAAATACATAAATCACAGATATTTCATTAAAAAAATCCGTGATAAAAATAATTATTAAAAAAATAGTTAACTTTCTGTAACAGCAGCCTTGTTTTTATTATTTTTATTATATTTACTTGTTACGCATGATTATATTCCATATACCACATTATGATTATCTTTCTAGGGTTAAGTATTGTAGATAGACAACTAAACAGTAAACCTTAATGACATCGGCCATATTTTGAGTTAAGGCATTGTTGTCTGTCTGCAGGTGTCGATGGACCCACAGTACGGCGCGGTGGGCGCGGAATCGCCGGCGGGTGTACGTCTTATTGGCGTGTTCCGAGTTAGAAATGCGGACGCGTTCGAAATGTCGTTGCCGAAATGTCGCCCGCCCTGAATAAGAATGAGAGCCGTCGTGGCGCTACGACCGGAATTACCATACACGTGGAAAAATGGCGGCAAATATAAATGTCCCTTTCATTGCTCACCGGATGCGGAAACACTGCGGTCGTTTCGGAGAGGCGTGTTATGATATGTCTTGTTGTATGAGAGCCCTGACACGCATTAATGGCGCGACTTGGGTCAAAAACTCTAAGAAATAAGATATAAGAAATGCCGCCATTAATAGGTATTTATTTTGATGTGCATGTTCTCAATTGGTCAACGGGTCTTTTCTAAAGATAGGTGACAACAGGTCAACATCTACACTATTCTATTAGGAAACATAGGTTTTCAGACTCTCCCGGTGATTTTTCTAATGCAACGATCCGTACAAATCTTGGGGAATGATGTCCGATCAGGGCCCGCTCGAGGTAAATCCCCCCAGCGCTTTGCTGATACACTTCTGCTTACACATACAGGATACAAGTGCAGGCAGAGATTGCTGAGGTCCTATAAGATAATTCACCTCTTTCAGGAGGCTACCGGAGGAGAGCTAAACCTAGAGTTGGGTTGACTAAGAAGACCAATAATGTGGCCATCATGGTCCAAGCTGCCAGGAATTGGGCCATCGATCCTCGGAGAAGAAAATAGAACCCATTATAAAAAGTTTAACAGAGGATTATCTGATCAATTTCCTACAGCTAAATTAAAGTTTAGTTATATTTGTGGTGATGGCAGTAAAGAGAACAAGAATTCATTATATGCAAGTACTCGTATATGTAAAAGAAGAGGACGAAAATTACATTATAATTATTTAGGAAGAAGATGGGTGGAAATAGGAATCTGTATGAGGTGAATTAGCTCTATTGGGATAGATAGTAATATCTCAACAGCATTAAAAAAAACGGTTGTGTCACCTCAAGACTTTCCGGCAAGCAGACAACCCCCCCCCCCCCCCCCGCACCCCCCCCCTCTCACCCCCGCAACCCACCCCGTCTTGTCAAGTGACTATGATAGCACAAGTAGTATATTTTAGTATTTTGTAGTATTTCCGTGATATTACAATGGTATTTTTACGAAAATGATGTAGTATTTTCTAAAATAGTATTTTTAAAAATGCGTCGCTTGTATACGACATATTCCAACCAAAATTTCACAACGTGATTTCGGTCCAACAAGGCATCTGTGTATCGAATTTCAAGTCTCTAACTGCAATATTTCGAGATTGAAGCATGACTAGCGCGCCATCTGGTGGGTAACTCTTGCCATGACCGAATGATGCCTGCATGCCAAATTTCAGATTAATCGGATGAATTGTTTAGGCGTTATTGTGGAGGAATACACACAAACAGACGCACAGACACACAGATTCACACAAAGACTTCAGTCTGTACATGGCCCTAATCATCTTAGGGGATGTCAAAACAGATATGTCCGTCTTCATCTCGTTTTTTTAGCGCGTTTACAATACCTTCCCTAGTGGCGGGATAGCGAAAGTGATGTTCCACCTATAATAATAGAAAGAAGCTGGTTGCAGAGACGGGCTGCTATTAGAACATCCAACTAATTGTCATTTAATCGTAAACCTTATACTTTCATCAGAAATATTATTTCAATTTGAAAATACGTCTTCAGCATATCGATTATCCTCAGGAAACATTCGTGTAAATGCTATTATGCAAATTAACGCGATTAAAGTAACGGAAAACCCAGTAACGTAGACAACGAAGCTATCGAAGCCCTGATTAACCTAGCCTTGCTTGATCTTTACATAGAAGCTGAAACTGCCGTTACAGAAAGTGAACTATTGTATTTATAATTATTTTTATTACGGATTTTTTATGAAATATTTGTGGTTTACGTTTTTAGCCATATGTATATTTTCGGAATTTACTCAATCAGACTTTTCATTTGACAATAAACAAGATATATTTATGTTAATTTATTGACATTTGAACATTTGAACATTTAGACGACTACTTACTTGGTATTTGGTGAGTTGATGTACACTATGTCACTTGGGATGACATGACGACTCTAACAATACCACACACCTCTAAATCGGTTTAAGGGTTTAGAAGTTATTGTGGAATAAAAAACGGAAAACATACATAGATGAACCCTGAACACATTACACTCTTTTTTGTCGGTCAGCGGTAATAATAACACCTATCTAGCCGTTAGGCATCAACCAATCAAGGAAGAAGGTAATTACTAGTAGGCATTAAGAAGACAGCATCTAAGAACCATATTGATTACTGGTAAGATCATCATCGTCATCTGTCCGCTCTGAGCAGTAACAGTTATATTAGGGAACAGACTGTACTTTTTTTATTTTTTTTTTATTTATTTAAATAAGCCAGTTAGTAGGAATCCCTACTCTTGGTATAGTCAAGTTGAGTAACTGGTATTATACCTTATGTGGTATAATATTTTTTTTAAATATCGACCATTATTTTTTAATTGTAAAACAATTAATATTTCAATTTAAAATAAAGATTTAAGATCTTTTTAAAATAATTGGAACTGCTTAAATACTGCAGATAGTCAAAGTATAAAAACGAAGAGTCGGTTATAAAACAGTAAAATTAAGATTATAAAAAATATAAAATTAAATCAATAACAATGTCGCAATAGAAATGGTCAATATATTTTTTTATATTATAATCCATCTTTGGTAATCAATGCTTGTAATGTAAATAGTAATGTAAATAATCAAATTTATAAAATTTAAAAAAAAAACAAAAATAAGAAAAGATTGTAATATAAATAATTATAGAAGATTAGGAAAATCAATCTCTCAAAGTCCTTAACAGAATACATTGGGTTCTTAATAAGTATATCCTGGACCTTGCTCTTAAATTGAACGTCTCCAAGACCCCTGACGCACAATGGCATCTTGTTATAAAATATATTGGACTGATACAGGAAACTATTTCTAACCTTACTTAGTCGCACTTTGCAAGGACGCAAGTCTTGCTTGTTTCGCGTGTTGTGCGAATGAACATCCGAATTTGTTGGAGTGGTGCTGATATTTTTTCGTGCGTACATAACACCCTGGTATATATAAGCGGCATACATTGTCATGATACCAGATTCAACGAAATACGGCCTGCAAGATATTAGCGATGATATGGTAAATAAATTGCGAATCGCTCTTTTTTGAAGTCTAAAGATTCTTACCGAATTTGCCGTCATTCCCCAAAACATGAGACCATAACTTAGTAAGGAATGGAAATATGCAAAGTATACAGACTTTGCGGCTTCAAAGCCGCACAACATTTTAATTTTTTTAATAGCAAACGTGGCACTACCTAATTTTCCGCTCAATTCATCCAAATGAGTTGACCATTGGAGTTTACTGTCTAAATGGATACCTAAAAATTTTACATGGTCAACATTTTCAATGTCATTTTCACCATAGCGGATGCTAATGACGTTATCTCGGGAAGGCCGAAGAGAGAAATGAATTGAATTTGATTTAGAGGCATTAAGGGATAGTCGGTTTACGTGGAACCAAGTACCCAGCTTTTTCACCGTGGCATCAATTCGCTTGATTAAAGTATCTAAGTTTGCATCACTGAAAATTGAAGAGAAGTATCATCTGCATAAAGGGTAATTTCGTCATTATCTGATATCACGCAATCTGGTATGTCATTTATATACACAAGGAAAAGAAATTGACCCAGGATAGAGCCTTGTGGCACTCCTTGTGTAATTAACTGGGGTTTACTAACAATATTTTGTATTTTAGTTACTTGCGTTCGTCCTTGCAAATAAGACTCTATTAGATTTAGTTCCCTGCCTCGAACGCCATAATTCTCAAGTTTACATAGCAATATGGTGTGATCGACGCAATCAAAGGCCTTGGATAGATCACAGAATAAACCCAGAGTTTTTTCCGACTTATCCAGGCTGGAGAGCAACTTTTCCATAAGACCCGCAATCGCATCTATTGTGGACAACGACTTGCGGAACCCGAATTGTTTCGGAGTTAAGATCTTATTTATAGCGAAGAAATTGCTAATTTGCTGTAAAATAATTTTTTCAAAAATTTTACTAAAAGTTGGCAAACGTGATATTGGACGATAGTTATTTTTGTCCTCGCGAGCACCTTTTTTATAGACAGGAATCACTTTTTCCAATTTCATTTTACAAGGAAATACTCCACAGTCAAAACACATATTAAAAAGTGTACTCAAATGTTCAGCTACTACCGCCACAGAGTTCTTCAGGATTTTTGTCGACATTGACCAGAGATCGGTAGAGTTTTTATTTTTTAATAATTTACTAACGTTTATTATTTCTTGGGGAGTCGTTTCTGCGAATTTAAAACTATTATCATTCCTATTACGGAAAGTTAATAAAAGGTCAAGAGACGTTTTTACAGTATCAAATGCACTATTTACATTTACTGTTATTTTGTTGAAGTGATCACTAAAAAGCTCTGCAACAGCAGTAGCATCCGAAACAATACTTCCGTTTATATTCAGTTTAACACTTTCGTCAGATAATGAAAAGCGGCCACACTCTTTGCTAATGAGATCCCAGGTAGCTTTGATTTTGTTATCCGATCTTTGAACTACTATTACTACTATTACTGTAATCGTTATTCGTTAATTGTACCCCAAAATCACAATATTATAATAATAAAACTATTACTTTTTATGTTTAATAATAAAACTATTACTTTTTATGTTTAATAATAAAACCATTACTTTTTATGACACAACAAAATAATAGCAAATTTAAAATTACTCACCTGGGAAAGTCTTTTGCTGGACTGGACTGTGTCTCCTTGTGACTGCAACTCGCCATATTTTAACAGTTCTCTTTTGTCACTAACACATCGTAATTTCACAACTGTTATAATCACTTAAAGTCAAAATTATGATCACTGTCTTTCATCAAAATAAGGTTCATATTTGTGGTCTAATATTAGAGAAAGTAGAACATTGAAATAGACAATTATGATTTTAAGTATAGAAAAAAAATGAGGAATAAGATGTAACATAATATTACTATGTATTTGAAAAACACTAAACATACAATATATTTATAACAATAAAAAATAAGATTAAACTATTACGCAGGTATCGTGAGTAGACCTGATTACAATTTGGGATACCGTACCCATAACTGATCTGGTAGCTTTATTTCAAAAAGGCGGTAAAGGTCGCGAATTTGAATTCGTATGCGAATACTGCATTTTATAGCGCGATTCTTAGGTTCGGAAATCGTTTTAATGTAAACTAACTGAGTGGCTCTATTTGGGCATTTGACTTAATGGCACTGGATTTATTCTGAATAGAGATGCACTTCGCAAGTCGAATGGCTCACGTACTTAGATCCCAAATTCTATGCTCAGGTAAATGCTTCAGCGCGCAAAACTGCTTCTAAAGAAACCGGAAAAGCCGCACTGTGAATGTCGTGATCAGTAAAGCGCCTGAGCTGGCGATGACAACTTGTAGTATTACCTTCAACTGATCGTAGAATGTACTGTTAAGTTACAGGCGACTAGTCGATACATAGGCCTCAAACTTTTTAATAAATGGTCTGATTAATTAAAGGCGATTAAAAACATCGATATTTTCAAGAGATCCATCTGAGTGTAACTGTGTAAAATCAATATGTATAACGATATTTTGAAATATTGTGAAAACAGCGTCATACCTAACAATTTATTTGTGATTTCATGTATTTTTTTATTGTCAATTGTTTTATTGTAAATTGTTACTCTATAGCCTTTGTTTTTGTTAATTGTAAAGTTCGGGGTAATGTTATATGATCTTTATTAAATTGAGTTTACGTTATATGACCTTTGTTTAATTGAGTAACTAGTTTCATAAGACTAATTTAATGCCGTTCCTACACATCAGTAATGGTTGTAATGGAAATAAATACTCTTTATCTATAGTGGTTAAGTTGATTTTACATTGTACGACTAATCTTACATTGTAAGGTACCGGGTTCGATTCCCGTCTGGGTCACCATTTTTCATTAGGGTTATTAACGGAATTGCTTTCAATTCTGTCGATCGAATGCAATAACAAGACACACACTTACATACACGTTACACGCGCACATATCTACATATAAACAGTTCATAGAAGTGTTGGTTGTAAGAGATAGTCGTATGATAATAAACCCGCTCATTGTCAAGTGTCACAATAAAGAATAGAAACAAACAAAACAAACAAACAAACATTATTTTCGCGTAATTACGCTGAGCTGTATGTATGACGTATTTATCGCGCGACGATAGCGGCCTTTCCTGAGCAAGTGAACCGCCAGGCGTCCGAGATTAGCGCCGTGATTTATCACTCAAGTTTATTACAAATTAACTCAATCAGCGCGCGCGGTAAACGGTATTCGATTCCGCGGTAATTACGGCGGGCGGTCCGCACGCCGCCACGCAAAACCGGAGCTTTGCGATTCGCCGTCCGCCGTGCGATTGGACGTGCGATAAGAGAACGATCGAATGCAATAGCTGCGCATGCGCAACAGGAAGCCAACGATCTAGAGCAGGAAGAGGTCTTGAAGAGGTATATAGCTGTATCTCATCACTGTGATGAGTTAACCCCTTGAGTATGATACGACCAAATCTGGTTCTGAAACAATTATCCGTTGAGTATGATACGACCAGATCTGGTTCCGCGTTTTTTTCACTTCTTTGACGTTCTCATATTTATTCATAATTATCTAATTGTTTTACAAAATAATATATCAATATTCTATATTCGAAATTTCAATGCAATCATTGTGCAGTTGTTCTTTTTATGATTGGTGTAGTAGTTTCGTAGTTATAGTACTTTAAGGTCGATGTCGCCGAAAATCCTGCAAAAGAGACAGATGCATCCATGAAAATACCCATTTACTCCAAGGGTTAAAGTGGGGCTTTTTGATTACTTTTTATACGTCGCTAGAATGTCCTAAACCTTAAGGCATTTTTAAATTTTTTATTTCTAATTGCATGCATATTTTTCCTACTTTCTATTTCTAGTTTTAATTTGTATCAAAACACATTTGTTAGGCTAACTTCTTTGATAGATTTAAAAAATCTTTGAAAATTTAAATCAAATGCGTCAGTTTGCCTATCAACAAACAAATTACAACACAGCACACCCAGATACAGACCTTCTAGGTCTAGTTAGTTGTGGGATTTCGTCTCATTTCTGATATGCTAGCATATTTATGTGCATAGAGCTATGTTTATTAGCTCTACTAATATTTATTGTAACGATTCTGCATGTATAACACTATGCATGTCCTTTTTTATTTTTTGTACATTAAAAATAAAACAAATAAAAATTTATCTCTAACTATTCAAATCTTCCAAATATTTCATAAAAACAAAATATTCAAAAACAAGGATTTTCCTTCAAGGGTTTATTATAATTTGACTCCAATTATTTATTATTGCAAAATAATTTAAACTCTGGCCAAATGTTGAATTTCCCTTTTACTATGTGAATTTGCAAGTTTCACTTTTTTGCTGCTAATGTTTTTCGAAATAAGAATTATTTATTTATTATTTTTTATTTATTCATTTTTTGCTTAAAAAAATAAAACCAACCAAATGGCAAAACCTCATGCTTATTTGATTGTCACCCAATTGGAACTAGCCCATTCTAGGCTGGATAGAGCTATAATATTACAATAAATTATTTAGAAGTTTTAGTAAAATGCTCTTAAAACGTGGTCATAAAACAAATAAATCGCAAATGCATTATAAAATCGGACTTAAAACGGAACATAAATTCCATTAAATTGAGTGTGACAAATATAAAAGACTTAAAACTGGTAGAAAGAGAAAAATAACGTTTTAAGAAAGAAAGAAAAAAAAAGTCAGGACCAAACATAAAAAAGTCATAATTATGAAATGTATGGTAAATAATATAAAATTAAATATAATATAGTGGGCCCGATTGTGTTTATTCGTGAACTAAAATAGGCGCTTCGCTCAACCGAACGAGGCAGAGCAATACGTTAGAACGGAATATGAAATGAACTGTCGTCGATTTTCCTGCACCAAAACTACTTTATAAGCGCCCGAATAAGTTTGAACACATTTCGTGCGGTGTTAGATTTAGCTGCTTTATCATCGGTGGGTAGTTTTAATGCTTAAAAGTGACAAACGTACTGCTCTGTCTCGTTCACACGAACCAATTTCCGAATTTAGTGAAAGAGAAATGCAATTGAGCTCAATATATCTCTGATCATGAAGCCAGTCTTTAACGTTTGTTTTTTTTTCATCACAGTTCTATAAATTGTATTTTCTTTTAAAACGAAGTTTTAAGTAAAAAATGGCAGAAGAGACTATATCAAGTTATCGGGGAGCTTTCATAATTTTTCTAAGGCAATGTGCGTCATTTTAATGGCAATTGTTATAAGCCATACATATCCATACGTTTGGAGGTTTCATAAATATAGGTCTTCTGTTAGTATTAAAGTTATTAATTAAGTATATTACCAGCAAAATACTCACCTCGTATTTCTAGCGCAGTCCACCGGGTCACTAGATTAACTATTCTAATTAATATCTGACCGATCTATCATCATTCATCAACGGCGATGCAACCGTCTGCCGTGATCGTGGTGACAAGATCATTAAACTTGTAGCCATAATTAAAGCCTGCCTGATTGAGGAATTACTGCAGTGTCCATTTACGGTCACAGGAGAGCTGAATAAAGTTATACGTGGTGCAATTCAACGCTGTGCGAGTTAATGGCTTAATCCGTCCCGTTTGTTGATCTACTATCGAGTTGATTTAAAATTAACGGTTTACGGGAAGGATTTGTGTATGTAGTAACATTCGTAGTCACAATAATAAATTAGCTCTATATATATTTATAGTTATTTAACGATTCATAGAGAGGTGATCTAATGGTTCAATTATTTCGATAGGGTAAACTTTTTTTCTCTAATTTTACACCTTTTCTGAAACAGAGGAAAATAAAAACTTTGAAATCGAAGACTTTTGCGGTTGTTTGACATTATAAATAAGATAAAAATGAATTTACTGCCACTCGACTGATGAGACACATCCAAGCTGTTAAAACAGTTCAGCGAGAAAAATCGGCGATCTGCGAATATATACTGGACAACGGAACTAGCGACTGGGTGCAGTTTCAAAATCCCATTATGCTATCCAAATAAATATTTTACTTTCCTCGCATTATCCGTGGAACCATTGAAATAAAGATACCCTCAAACTTCAATAGAGACGACGGTTACAACCTCTCTAAGTGGAACCCTCTTCTTAAAATGTTCCCATTGCCTATCGCCGAGCGCAAGGACGTAACGCAAGATACAGTGAGTGTTGTGTGCACGACGGATTTTCGAAATTCCCGCGTGCTGTTTCCCACCGCCCCACCACCGTTATAATCTGCGAAGTAACAGCAGCTTACCCGCCGATGACGATACTTTAGTCTACTCTGGACGGTTGGTTGGAATGGAGGTTGCAGCATCGCCGAAACGTCGGGTGTTACAAAATTCATTTTTATCTTATTTATAAGAAAAACCTTATTCTGGTCTAGCTTAACTCAACTCACTTACATTTCACCTCCATGAAAGTTAAGGATGTCCTTATACTTGGTCAATGATTCTTACATCCCCACTTTTAAGAAGCAGGTTTATTTCTTCCGCAACTAGGGTTGGAATAATAAAATCTAATTTAACCCGTTATAGGGCATTTATGGGAAAATATCTACCGGTTTTTATGTAAGTATACAATATAATAGTATTAATATATGCTAAAAATATGCGAATATGAGAAATATGCAAAATATCGACCAAATAGGGGATGAGTAGGTACGTTTGTCCTCGTATTTGACATTTGCCCTATAACGGGTTCTAATGAAGACGTCTTGTTTAACGGGTTCTAATGAAGACGTCTTGTTTGACTTTATAATCATCTACATAGTAGATTAGTAGTAGTAGCAGTAAACGGAGTGGGGGGTTTGTTTCCAGCTCTAGATGTAATCTGGTTCTTTAAGATCTTTTGTAACTACACACTTTGTGGTTGGGTCAGTGGTCTGCTAGTAGCCCGGTACTGCTTACCAGTCCATGTAGAACACTGACCTTCAAGTTGGGCAGATCGCTGGGTTCGAGAAAGGCTCGTCCCAGTAAACTTTGTCTTTTTGCGGCGAGGACTCGGCAGCGAACAAAGATGTGTATGCCGTCTTTAGGTTCTTCGCCACATATTCGGCAGTCCTTACTCTTGGTCAAGCCAAGGTTCACAACATAGTAGATTAAAGAAATCTTTAATGATTGTTGTCTATAACTTGTTTATTTTTTTATGTTAAACTAATTTCTCGATGATTTTGTCAAAAAAGATACCATATTGCGAATATGGTTGATAATGAAAGTTTTTCCTGATCATAAAAAATATATTTTAGTTTCGCTGAATGTTATTTATTGTGCATTTTAGTTACACAAATATGAAATCCATACTACTATGTATGACAAACGTTTCGAACAACAAAAAACTCACAAAAGTCTGTTCAGCGATACTCAAATAATATCATCAGCAATTATACCGCTCTCGTAAAAGGATAGCAGGCAAGTTCAATCCACGTTACGTTATAACATCATTCATATGTTCCGTAGAAGATATTTTATCCCCCTAGAGGTTAATTACCGTAAGTTTGAGAACCACTGCTCCGTTTTAATGGCATTGCAGTCGCGCGCATAAAATAGTTACGCTGTTGTCGCTTGTGTGTCCCCCTCCCAAAGGGATATTGATGTACGTATTATAAGTAAGGGAGCCCAATGTATTTTATTCAATATCATCGGGCACATAATCTGTGGCAGTAGTTTCCAATTAGTTTTCCTGAGTACATACCCCTTTGAGCAAGAACTCAAACATCCTTTCAGTGCAACATCATTATAGTCCAAAATGATAAGTCGTAATAAATTGAAGTGGTTTTCGTCATTATTAAATTTAAAGTCCAAACCTCAATTAATGATTAATTATTTTTCCAAAATGAATTATTGGAAATATAATTTATTAATAAGGTTAGCAATATTAAAATTCACATTTTATGCTGTTTAACTTATGTACATACTACGCTGTTTAATGATATAAATGTGCACGTCTATCTCAATTATGTTGTTTATGGAAAGCGTCAGTCAAATCTGCTTCGACCAAATCGGTGTAAAAGTTTGTTTTTATGTTCGCCACTGCTAAAAATCCACTGTCACAACGGTACGTAGTTCAAAATGGTAGTATTTTTTAAAAACTGTGCTTTGCTAAGGTGAAAAACGTCCTTTAGGTTACGTTAAAAATTAGCCACCATTTGTTCTACTAAACAAATCCTTAGTCTGCTGTTACATGAGATGTCTATTATTTCCTTTTGGTCAGTCATGAATAGATGGTCATGGGAATGGTTGGCAAGTAGGTTCAATGAAATGGCTCCAGGCACAATATACCAGACAGTAGCTTCTCTTAGAACAAAATTGAAATTGAAGCAAGTGACGTCAGGAATCTTAAGGGCTACCACAAATCGTAATATGATTACTCGTCTTCTTCTTGAAGCATCGTCCCGGCCACATTTACGGTGCCCGGCGACGCAGATGCTATTATGCTACCGATTTGTTCTGAGAATAC
>CALYMY010000356.1:0-38196 GCA_944548615.1 Micropterix aruncella
ATATATATATATATATATATATATATATATATATATATATATATATATATATATATATATATATATATATATATATATATATAATATATATATAATATATATATATATATATATTATATATATATATATATATATATATATATAGATATATATATATATATTATATATATATATATATATATATATATATATATATATTATATATATATATATATATATATATATATATATAATATATATATATATATATATATATATATAGTATATATATATATATATATATATAGTATATATATATATATATATATATATATATATATATATATATATATATATATATATATATATATTATATATATATATATATATTATATATATATATATATATAGATATGTATATATATATATATATATATTATATATATATATATATATATATATATATATATATATATATATTTATATATATATATATATATATATATATATATCTATATATATATATATATATATATATATATATATTTTATAAAATTATCCAAAACAATACAATTGATTTTTGCGAAGCAGATAAGATTGCATTCGTGTGGATTTTATCCCCCCACTAGATTGTATATCTGTTCTGGGGTGATAGTATTTAAGACTTCACTTTAATCATAGTGACTTCACTTTCTTTCTTTTATTTATTTATTTTTTTTTATTATTCATTCCGATCGCTCATTCATTCTTATAAATTTTAAGGTTATTATAAATATATAAATGTGTATATAAATAAAGAACTAATATTAAATAAAGAAAAAGAAAATATTTAAGTTTATAGATAAGTAAAATAAATAAATATATAGATTAATATATAACTAAATTGACCAATAAATTAAGTAGCCTAAAAAGGTTTCTTACTGTGCACATATACTTGTGAATTTAATTAATTAATATAATATTATCAGTTTTTTTTTTAACATAATCAACCGAAAACATATTTTCTTATCAAGTATCAGGTGACAGATATGGACCGAAGTTTGATCCCTCAAATTATCGACCGACATCAGTACCTGATGTTTTAGCAAAAATTCTGGAAAAAATAGTAATTACACAACTCTGTAATCATCTAGAAACCAATCACATATCATCCGAAAACCAATATGGCTTCAGATCCAAAAATGGGAACACAAGATGCAGTACTAAAAATGTCAGAGCATATCACTAGGTATGTAGACGCCAACAAAAAGTGTATTACTGTACTTCCCGACCCCGCGCAAGCCCCTGACACAGTATCCCATGAAATGCTCCTAATGAAACTTGGGAAATATGGTATTACAGGTATCGAACTAAACTGGTTTCGCAGCTGTATTGGATCCCGAAAACAGCGTACCCGGGCAGGCGATTCACCCAGTAATAGTCTCCACAATAATCATGGGGTCCCACAAGGAAGCACTCCTGGACCGACTCCCCTCTCACTACACAAATGGGCTTTGTGAAATGGACGTTGACGCAGATATACTATCCCAAGCCGACGATATTGTCCTCCCACTCGAATCGAATAGTTGGGAAAGTGCATACAACAAGGCAGCTGCCGCGATGAAAAGTGTCAAGGGCTGGCCTGACCACAATCTCTGTCAACGCCGAAACGTGGATAAAACTAAGCTTGTAGCCTTCAGCATAGATGCTCGTTAGCAACATCCACAAAAATTATAACCTAGTCCTACACGAAAGCGACAGTCTTGCTTGTAACTGTGCACAAATTGAGCGTGTGCATTTTGTAAAGTACCTAGGTGTTCATGTCGATAAACATCTCCGGTGGCAAATACATATCAAAAAGGTCGCCGAAAAGGTCCGTAAACTAATATATATCCTCAGGAGTAATCAGAAATGTTTCAGATATGAAAACTATGAGATCCATACATTATGCCTTGGCACAGTCACTGATGATACATGGCAATATCGAACTAAGGCGGCGCTGCCATACTGCACCTAGACCCACCAATAAAAGCCCAAAAGGTAAATAGATAAATAAATAGATGTGTCAAATACGGCCTAGGTCAGGATGTGAGTCACCATTTCTTCGCACTGGCTTCTACCTTTCGTCATGAGCCACTTGAAATATATTTCTTCAGAGTCAATTTACTAATTGAACTCTGCACTTTAGCCTTCCCCAAGGAGGAGCAGAGGAATTATAAAGGACGCGGTGCCAGAGAACGCGTAATGCCTCTGTGCAAATCTCGTATTCACTCGCTGGTGGGATTGTCTATTTTTATTTCGGGTGTCATATGAGTGGTTTAGCGAAGAATGACGATCAAGGCAGCTATGGAAATGCGTAACAATATTTCTCACGTATAACTGTCTCACATCCAAGACGTCGAATGCTCTAAAAAGCTCATCGGACGGATATAAATAATGCTTCCTATTAATGACGCGAACTATCGCCTTTTGGGCCTTAATTAACGGGTCCAGGTGCATCCCGGCCGCACCACCCCAGCCAATCTGTCCGTAGGACATAAGCGACTGAGCCAATGCACAATATACTGATCGTAGGGTTTTCACATCTAGCACACCTCTGAGATTTCTGAATAAATAAATAAATTTTCTAATCCTCCCTGAAATACTATTGATATGTACATTCCATCGGAGATAAGGATCGATTTCAATTCCTAGATATTTGATGATATTGACGCGTTCTATTGTATTATGGACAATGTCTTCTTCCAAATTTAATTTAAAGGTGGGCGCTGGTTGCTGTCGAGAATCTATACTGTAGGTCATGTATTTTGTTTTACCCACGTTCAGGGTTAGCAGGTTGCTATCCAACCAGTTTTTCACTTTTTTCAACGCATGTGTAGCCATATTGTAAACACTTTCCCAACTGGTTGAAGCAAGTATGATGGCCGTATCATCGGCGTATGTCACGATCCCCCCCCCCCCCCCCAGTATCAAGCTCACATAAGTCGTTTATATAGATCAGAAACAGAGTAGGTCCCAGAGTGCTACCCTGCGGAACGCCATAACTATTAGAGCACTCTTCACTGAGAGTGTCACCAACCCGAACCCGCTGTGTTCTCTAAGAAAGATAGCTGCGAAACCACTGATGTTCTCTGTCTTTGATGCCTATCTTTATTAATTTCTTAAGTAGGATTTCATGAGAGATAGTATCAAATTCCTTCGCAAGATCCAAAAATATTGCAAGACACCTTCTGCTTTTGTCTAAGTGGTTTGTAATGCATTCCGTAATGCTTAATATGGCATCATGGGTTCCTGTATTTCTCCTAAATTCAAACTGACTGTCCGATAACAGCAAGTTTTTTTCCAAGTTTTTTTCCAGATGAGAGCAGAGCTGATTGTTTATGAGCTTTTCAAAAATTTTTGATAGCACATATATATATATATATATATATATATATATATATATATATATATATTATATATATATATATATATATATATATATATATATATATATATATATATATATATATATATATATATATATATATATATATATATATATATATATATATATATATATATATATATATATATATATATATATATATATATATATATATATATATATATATATATATATATATATATATATATATATATATATATATATATATATATATATATATATATATATATATATATATATATATATATATATATATATATATATATATATATATATATATATATATATATATATATATATATATATATATATATATATATATATATATATATATATATATATATATATATATATATATATATATATATATATATATATATATATATATATATATATATATATATATATATATATATATATATATATATATATATATGATTAGTATAAGTGTAAATTATTATTTTCAAATTAAAATCTGTTTTTTCTTCTCTTTTTTCAGTGTTGGTTAATAATCCCTGCTGTGGTATTAGAAGTCTGGCCAACCGGACTTCTTCCTGCCTGGTAGTGGTAATACAAATCAAGGAACTTATTTTATATACATATACCCCGTTAAGTTGTAATTTTCATTGTATAAAATTTAACCTGACGATATAAAATTGTCTTCGCATATGTCTACTCTCAAACTTGCATTGCTAAAATAAATCAATGAATTAAATCAAAGGTCTACTAAAGTTCTTTTTCTATGCATTGTGTGAGTATTGTTTATAATAAGATACGGAATCCTATTTGCGGGAACACCGTCGCCTCTGTTTTTTTCGGAGGTGGCAGTGACACTCGCACGTGCCCGGCTGTATTATAATTTATTCTTAGTTGATGGACATTCTTAGTTATATGAGTTCAGACTGTAGCAACATTTATGATAGGGTATTTAATATATTTTTTGCTAGCCATTGCAGACGTCCTTCTGTAAATCATTGTCTTCCTAAATATGTGTACTTATAAATACTACACGACTTTTTGCAAACTGACCAAGGGTCAACGCCAATAAGGAAGGTGATACCACCTGTATCACTAATAGCACATGTATCAACTCAATCAGAGATAACATCCATATAAATCAAACGGGAGCCTGACAGTGATTAACAGACTACGCGCACTGACGTCATTGCATCAACTTACGGAACTGTATTTCATACTCGAACATATTTATTCTTCTTCTTCTGATATTTGTAGTTAAACATGTCCAAAGTCATTAAATTGTTAAATGAAAGAAGAAAAGGATCGTAAAATTGGAAAACAAGAATCACCAAATAATCAAATCCGTAACGGTGTAAATTGCCTTCAATACTATTTCACTTAATTGTGTTCAGAGGATATTATCCAGGAAGCATTAGCCGATGGTTTAGTCGATATCAAATTTAACGGACTAAAATAATATCTATTAATAACATACAGTGGCCGTATTCCGTTTGTAGCAGGTGCCTAAAAACGCGCTAAAACGAAGCTTAATTTGAACCTTAATTTTGGTATTCCCTTTCATAGGTCCTAACTGGAGCGTGCCCATGTAGACATTATTAGGATCTTAAATTGACCTTAAGCGCCGTCCAGACCCTTTTTACACGGCTGCCCATCTAAAAAAAAGTGTATTGTGTTCAGGGTTCATCTATGTATATTTTCCGTTTCTTTATTCCACCGTGACTTCTTAGAATCGCTATGTTATCGTGAGTGTAATAGGGTACCTAAACTGCCCAAATATTAAGTAACTAGTTGTCTAAATGTCCAAAGGTCCAAATGTCAAAAAAACATAAATATAACGTGTTTAGTGTCAAATGAAAGTACTGATTAAGTACATTCCGGAAAATTACATCTATCTATATGGATAAATACAAAAACCATAAATATTTTATAAAAAAACCATAATAAAGATAATCATAAAAAAAATAATTCACTTTGTGTAATGGCAGTCGTCTTTTTTATTCTTTTTAAGATATTTACTTGTTCGTATTCCGTTTCAAACAAATTTGAATTTTTTTCTCAGCAATAAAAAAATAATTAAATAATGAATATAGTGCAAATCGGCGATTAAGTAACCAGACCAGGTTGCCACAAGCCTAGGAAATGTAGATATTTTCTGAAAGTGTGGAGCTCGCCAAGACGTGTGGTCGACGTGGCGGGTATCGGGCTAAATACCTCCAATCACAATGAACAGTACAACCTTACCACGGCCCCTAGTCCCCAGCATCCCCACTAGCCCAAGCCACGGCAGCGGTTACGGTAACGGTGAGGCAGGGGGTGCTAAGAATCTCTGGGTACGATCAGGCTGCCAAACCAAACTGACACTGGCAACGTATAATGTAAGAACTCTGAGAGATGAAGCAAGACTAGAGGAGATACAGAAAGAACTAGCACTTATAAACTACGACATAGTCGGACTGAGCGAAACTAGGCGACAGGGAGAAGGGACCATAAGGCTCCAGTCGGGTGACCTGTTTTACTACAGAGGTGAGGAAAACTCGGCATATGGCGGTGTGGGATTTATAGTAAGCTGCAATCTTGCGAAGCACATAACCGAACTTAGCAGCATTTCATCTCGCGTAGCCTATACTGTCGTACAAATTAACAAAAAGTACTCCCTCAAAATCATCCAGGTGTATGCACCAACTAGCACACATAGTGACGAAGAAGTAGAGACGTTCTTCGAAGACATATCCAAAGCGATGAAAAAAGGACGCTCTCATTACGTTATAATTATGGGTGATTTCAACGCTAAGATTGGCACAAGACGAGAGGGGGTAGATACCTGTATAGGGCCTCATGGAATAGGCATTCGGAACCCACGTGGAGAAACGCTATTAAACTATCTCGCAGCAAACAACTTATTTGCGATGAATTCGCACTTCCAGAAGAAGCCCAAAAGAAAGTGGACATGGGTGAGCCCGGGCGGAAATGTGAAAAACGAGATAGATTTCATTATCTCCAACAACAAGCACATTTTCACTGATGTCACAGTGCTCAATCGATTCCAGACAGGCAGCGATCACAGACTTGTCCGAGGAACGATCGTGTTAAACACGAAGCTGGAAAGGGCCAAACTTGTTCGAAAAAAGCTGAGCAAGCTGTATGTTCCAGATGGCATCAACGAAAGGTTTGAGAAATCCCTCAAAGAATCCCTGAAAAGAACAGCGATCGAACATTTCGAAGATGACCTCCAATCGAAATACAACCGTTTTACAAAGATCCTGACGGATACAGCAAAAGAACAGTTCAAGCGAGTAACAAAACCATCATCTGGGTTTCCAGAAAGCGTGGCGAACATGATGAAGGAACGCCGTAAGTTCGCAGCCGATGACTTCAATAGCAATGCACACCGGGAGCTAAACAGAAAAATTCACAAGACTCTCAAGCGTGAAATTCGTAAAAAGAATACACTAAAAATCCAGGAGCTCATAGAGAAAAATCGGGGTCTAAAAGTGTTCCAGCGAAATAACGGAGGAAACGACTTAAACACCCTGAGAGTTAACAGCTGCAACCCGACAAGTAACATCTGTGAGATCAAGAAAATCACAGAGAAATTCTACAGTGATCTATACTCAACCACCACACAACAGCCCACTGCCCTTGATTTAAGCGACAGGCGTGCGCCTATCAAGCGACACTACACGGAAGATATTCCTGAAATTAGTAAGTACGTATGAAGTGAAGCAAGCACTGAAGCGCACCAAGAAGTTCAAGGCTCCGGGTGAGGACGGCATTACTGTGGAATTACTAAAAGCTGGAGGCAGAGCTATCGTAAAGGAGCTAAGTCTGCTGTTCAACGAGGTCTTGTTCACTGGTGAAGTACCCAAGGATTGGACTAACAGCATCGTTGTGCTCTTCCATAAGAAAGGCGATAAGACCCTTCTGAAAAATTATCGTCCTATTTCACTTTTAAGTCAGGTGTACAAAGTATTCTCCAAAATCCTGACTACACGCTTGACCCAAAGACTGGATGAATATCAACCCAGGGAACAGGCAGGATTTCGGAAGGGTTTTGGAACGATCGACCACATCTTCACACTTCGGCAGGTTATCCAAAAGTCCGAAGAATACAATAGGCCCCTTTATCTAGCCTTCGTCGATTATGAAAAAGCATTCGACTCCATAGAACACTGGGCAGTCACCGAATCGCTACATCGATGTCGTATAGACTACCGGTATAAACAGATCCTGAAGAGCTTGTACAAAGCGGCAACAATGACCGTACAGCTGAAAGAACTAACAGACCCTATACCAATCCAAAGAGGAGTCCGACAAGGTGACGTTATATCCCCTAAGCTGTTCACCAACGCTATGGAGGATATATTCAAGACATTGGACTGTGGCAAGTGAATCAACGTTGACGGCGTGTATCTCAATCATCTGCGCTACGCGGATGATATAGTTATAATCGCTGAATGTGCCGAAGACCTACAACTCATGCTGGAGCAACTATATCACGCGTCCCTGCGAACGGGTCTTAAGATGAACATGGACAAGACAAAGGTTATGGCGAAAGCCGATCTCACACCGAATCCCATTTCATTGAATGGACAACCGCTGGAGCAGGTGCAGGAGTACACATACCTAGGACAGGTGATAAAGCTCGGCCGGGACTCGATGATGACAGAGATAAAGCGAAGGAAACAATTGGGATGGGCAGCCTTCGGGAAGCTGAGCTTCGTGCTGAAGTCCAGAATTCCCCAATCGCTCAAGACAAAGGTGTATAATCAGTGTGTGTTACCGGCTATGACGTATGCTTGTGAGACATGGACACTGACTGATGGGATGATCTACAAGCTTAAGGTGGTGCAGCGTAACATGGAGCGAGTCATGCTTGGCATATCGTTGCGTGATCGAGTCCGAAACGAGCTCATCAGACAGCGCACGAAGGTGGTCGACGTGGGTCAAAGAGTGGCCAAGCTGAAGTGGGCTTGGGCCGGCCATGTGGCCCGACAACACGACGAACGGTGGAGCAAGCGCGTTTTGGAGTGGAGACCCCGGCTAGGCAAAAGAAGTGTGGGCAGACCACCGGCCCGATGGTCAGATGACATCAAGGAGATAGCTGGACCAGTCTGGATGAGGGAAACGGACAACCGATCCGGGTGGAGAGTGATTGGAGAGGCGTATGCCCAACGGTGGGCGAATACGCGCTGATGAAGAAGAAGAAGAAGAATTCCGTTTCAACAAGTATAATTGCGGAGATGTCTTGTTCGGGTCTTACTTAAGAACGGTCAAAAATTGATAAGTATAAGACTGACAGCCGTGTAACTGACAAATTAAAAATTGCCAAAGTAATTCCCGTACATAAAGTGGGAGATAAGCAGGATCACAATAATTATCGAACTATCTATTTTAAACACGATCTCCAAAATTTTCAATAAAGTTGCAAAGGGGAAACTCTATAAATTTTTAATTGAAAATAAAATACTCTTAGACAATCCGTTTCCGTTTTAGGGAAGGTTAAGGAACAACAGACGGCCTTAACAGAATGTATGGTCGAAACGGTGGATAAAGTGTCTAGGAGTTTTCCTTGACCTTGCAAAGACTCCGTTTTTGACTCCGTTCTACATAATATTTATATTATTGTGCAAACTGAGCAGTGTGGGAATTAACTATACAAGTCCTAAATGGTTTGATAGTTACCTATCCAACAAGGTACAAAGTGTCACCATACAGGGCCTCCGGAATAAAAGCCAGCATCTCACGTATGGTGTGCTACAGGGTAGCGTTTTGGGACCCATTTTATTCCTCGTCTACATAAACGACCTATGTCAGTTACCAGTAGGTAAAATCATCACATATGCCGATGACACTGTTATACTATTCAAGGGTTCAAACTGGGATTAAACCTTTGAGAATACAAACGTGGGCATGGAAATTGTTAGAAATTGGCTAGGAAACTTTATGTTAACGCTTAATGTTGGCAAAACTAAATACATGCCATTTATTATAAACACCAGAGGTCAACCCACTACTAATAAAACTATTGCAGTACACGAATGCGATAGCTTAGAGTCTTGTAACTGTCAGCCTCTACAAAGAGAAA
This sequence comes from Micropterix aruncella, assembly GCA_944548615.1. Lineage (NCBI taxonomy): Eukaryota > Metazoa > Arthropoda > Insecta > Lepidoptera > Micropterigidae > Micropterix > Micropterix aruncella. The sequence continues at coordinate 9,471 of CALYMY010000356.1, forward strand.
TATCTTGAAAATATCTAGGCATCACTCTAGATTGCTTACTCACTCTAGATTGACTCTCATATACATAACGTGGCTACGAAGGTGCAAATCTTGGATACGTTTTCAAAGAACTGAGGAATATTCTAGATTCCAAAACGCTAAAAACTGTCTATCATGTAAAAACTGTCTATCATGCTTTTATGTGAATCGCTTATTACTTACGGCATAATTGGATGGGGTGGATGTGGTAAAACCCTGCCAGAGCCATAGTAAGTTGCGCCGAAATTTATATTGACATTATTCTCCGTAGACCATATCGCCATCTCACTAATGAACTTTATAAGGAAACTAAAGTCTTTGACTTTACGCAACTTTTTCTAAAAACTTCCCTCTTAAAGCTATTTTTGGACAATAACTCAAATTTAGGAATAATTCGGAACCGGCGACCAACGAGACAAGTTTTAGAAAATAGCTTAATAATACCCAGAAGGAAAACATCATTTGGACAAAGACATTACTCTTTCATTGCGCCGAGATTTTACAATCTGATCAATATGGAGATAAAAATGTATTTGACATTTAGGGAATTCAAAAATAAAATAAAGAAATGGTTATCGAATCATTACAGAGTAACCATACATCAAATGTTAGAAATTAGATTAATAAAACTCAGGTGCACAAATTATAATTTTTTTAAACATGTAAGTTAAGAATATTTCAGCATTGAACTAACTACCAAAAATTATTTGGCTTTGTTGTTATATATTATTTTGACAATGAATTATTTTTTTTGACTAGGTATTTTTATATTAAATTCTATATAACTTAACATAATTATATTTAATAATTATGACTTTTTCTTTATTTTCTTACGTATAACTTTATTTTTCTCTTTATTTTAGTTTTAAGACTATTCTGTTTGTCATTCTCTATTCAATCGAATGGTAATTATATTTATTGCCGATTATACAATGAAATTGCATTTTATTTATTATATTATCTTTCAAATATTTTTTTTTAAAATTTTAGTTAGGGAAATTTAGTGTTATTAGCATTTTACTATAACTTGTACTTAATGGATTGTAATATTGGAGTCCTTTCCGGGACAGTTAGAACGGGCTAGACAGTTGGGTGACAGCATCAAATAAGCAAAAGGTTAAGGTTTTGCCATTCGGTTCCTGTTATTTTTGTAAGCAAATCAATGTTTATAGTAATTAATTCTTAAATAAATAAAAAAATAATTAAACTCTTGTTTTGCTTGTGACTTCGAAGGCCTTTTGTCACAATTTCAAAGATGTTTGTTTAGAATTGACTTCTAAATCGAAGAAGGGATGATGAGCGCCGATTATCGTAAGTAATTTTTAATTTATTTCTATATTTTGCCCTGAAAATCATGTGTCAATATTTTTTTATGTTATGATAAATCGCCCTGTATATATTTTGGCACTTATTGGACCGCTTCGCTGTCGTATTTTCCTCGTTGCTCTTTGACATGTTTGTTTTGAAATCAAAAACCAGCGAAATAGCGGCGACAAGATGGCAGCGGTCGGCGCTGGCGGCAGGGCGACGGCGGGCGAACGAGTGAGCAAGCTGTAAAAATTAAGACCCCGTTCTGGAACGACCATAGACTAAGCAGAAAATTGTAAAATTTAAGACCGGTTCCTAATTTTGATAAAACGAAATACCAGCCAAATAACGGAGGTGCTTAAGTTCTTAATTTTTAGCACCAGCTAAGTTTAAGCGCGCGAGAAAAGGAATACGAGTCGATATGCTCCGTCATTATTATTATTATTTATTCCGTAACCGGCGATCGGGGAGTGGGTCGCCCTCGCAGCCAATACGCTGCTGTCGGTGCCGCTGGATCTCGTCCTCCATTTACGATTCGCTTCCATTCTTGGCGATTTTTGGCGATTTCTCGAGCATCGATAGCCGATAATCGTTGATTCTTAAGGTCGTCTTTGATGTTCTTTATCCAGGTGTTCTTCGGTGCCTAACGCTGAATTCTCCATTCCGTCGGACGGTCTCGCCAAAGAAGTTTACGTGGCAAGCAATTATCGTTCATTCGGCAAACATGGCCGAACCATCGTAGTCGACGTTTTTGTATTTCTCCTTCGATTGTTGTTAGTTGATCGCATCTTTCTCTAATGGTCTCGTTTCGAATTCGGTCGTGGAGTGGGGATTCGAAACGAGACCATTAGAGTGAATTCGGAGTGAATGCGAATTCGGTCGCGGAGTCACGCACACAACCGCGAACACGTTAATGTATTGGATAGCGTAGATTACTCCACTGTACGAATGCTCCCCCTGTACGAAGCCTACCTGCTGTCCCCTATATGTATATGTATATGTTAATGTATAAGTCTATGTATATGTATATGTGTATGTGTATATATATGTGTATGGGTATGTGTATGTGTATGTGTATATGTATGTTTATGTGTATTTGTATGTGTATTTGTATGTGTATGTGTATGTGTATATGTACTGAGAGGCGTTGGCGCGGCTGCATTGACGTTTCGTGATACATACGATATTATGGATATATAATTGTTTTTCATAGGTTTTTGTGCTATTTCAACTGAAATCGACGTTATTAAATATCAGAAGTGGAATACCTACAATTATCCACAAGTGCATTTTTCGTGATTAGAATATCATCAGTGCAGGTTTTTGAATATTGCGCAATCGGTCGCTAATTGCGTATTACTGTTTTTGGCACAAAAACATTGAAAATTACTGTTTAACAGATTGTGTGAACATAAAAAAATGTCTTCTCAAACACTTTAACCTCTCTGATGTTGAGTGTCGAAAAGTGTACATTAGTAAAAAATCCATAGCAGCATCGAAACGACGCCTAGAAGAAGGTAAACCTTTACCATCATCCAGTGTATTTCGTAAAAAAAGGAATGAAGTGTTTGATTTCAAAAAAACTGTGTTTATTATGTGGCCAAACAGCTGATAGAGCAGCAGTTAAGAAAAAAAGAAAAGTACCGACGCACGATCAGTAGCGTAAGTACTCTGGAATTTAAAGGTAATGTCATCAAAAGAGCAGAAAAACAAATGGATTCCTTAGGATAGTTAGTCAAAGATCGTGTACTTTATGAGTATGACTTGATCGCAGCTGAAGCAAAGTACCATACCGTTTGCTATCCTCATTTCTTGAATCGAGCACCATCTACTGAGAATAAGCCTCGCCGTATTTTCACGCTAGTGGTTAATTTTTATATGCGAAATCTGCTCATTTACATCTTCAAAATGTGATGAAATTGGAAAATACAACGGATAGAAAGACTTTTGAGAACTTTAAAAATGGATTCTTCACTGTAAAACGAACAGAAAAAATAAATTCTGGTACATGGGCGGACATGGCAATCGAACAAAGTCTTATGAACTCTATGAAGACAAAACAAGGAGTATCTCGAGGTCAAAGTACTCAAGAAAGTGTTTTATGTAACAAGGTTTATGCTATGTACGCTAGAAATACAATTTGTGAAGAAATTGAGAAGTTTTGTAACATTTCGTTACATTCTGCAAAACAACACGTTGATGCAAGATATTCAAAAGAAAAAAGAGATAACATTAAATGTTTAAAGATTTGTAAATGTTCACCACATTAATTTAAATTGTAATAAATATACAGCTGCTAAATGAAAAAAAAAATATTTTTACTTGTTTTATTTCAATTTAAAATCTACTTTCGATAAATTAATATAAAATTAAGATATACAATAAGTATTTCATTAAATGAGTTTTGAATTACACAAAGTAGGTAAGCAATATTAAATGAATATATTAGATATACAAAGTAAAATGTTATTAAATAACATGTAAGTACCTATTATCTAATAAATAAAACAAATTATTAATTGTTAATCATAATGTAATGATTTAATAACTTTATTCAGGACATTATTTACCGAGATTCACAGTTGACCTTGAATTACAGTATGTATGGCTGAGCGCTGCGCGCTCTCCGCCCTCTATCTCAAAAACGGTTGAGCGCATAAAAAAATGTTTGAAACAAAATTTATCGCAAATCGTATGCTCTACATTTTTTATCATATATGTCAACATCATTGGAGCTATAGAAACCTAGATAATCGCGAAATATATAACGCTAAAATGAAGGTGTATACAAGTTTCCAGCTTATTATCTCTCATTCCGAGGTGAAACCCTAATTTGACTGGACTAGATATGAATGACGAGGAGAACAACAAGTTTGGTGAGTAATTAGATATTTATTAAAAAAGCAGCAGCAAGCAAAAGTGGACATACAATGTTTGTGCTTTAAACGATCGATATATAGCGGTGAAAAATAAGTACCTATTGTATGATTTCCGCTGTAGCTGAAAACGGAAAAGGGACATCTCCCGATCACATTTGCCTCAAAACTACAGGTTCTTTATAGGCGCTTGTATTTTTATTTCGGCAATGACGGAAAAAACTGACATGGAAATTTTGACTCCTTAGTAGAATCTCACCCTGCCTTTTATGGGACAAGACTTTAGAAAAGTATAAAAATAAAATGTTAACGAAACTTTAAATCTTTAAATGTTTAAGACCCGTGCGAAGCACTTCATCCAAAATTCGACGACGATATGAGAGTGATGAGGACAAAAACAAGTTTGGTGAGTAGTTATTATTATTTACTTAAAAAAAACAATATAGCAGCAACTAAAAGTGGACATACAATGTTTGTGCTTTAAACCATCGATATATAGCTGTGAAAATTAAGTATTTTATGATTTGTGCTATAGCTGAAAATAGAAAAGAGACAACTTCCGATCATATTTGCTTCAAAATTACACAGGCTCTTCTAGCGGCATGGAGGCAATAACTCTCGTGAAACCTTCTGGTTTCAAAACTTCAATGCAAATTCCTGAATTGATATATATTCTAAACTAGTAAAAGAATTTCTGCGATAATTTCTGCTCATTTTCTAATAAGTCACCGAACAACGCCGGCAGGTTGCAGATTTAGTGTTTCTGTACAAAATTTTAAATAATAAAATCGATACCTCTTGTATAGAAAAAATACAATTTAACATTACTAAAAGAAGTCTTCGATACCCAGACTTATTTAAAACACCTTTAGCAAAAAACTATACCGGAGTAAATAACGTAATCCCACGTATATGTCGTCTGTATAACAAATTTCATCTTGACAATCGCATCGATATATTTCATGATAGTTTATGCTCCTTCAAAGCGCCCCTCTTTAAAATACTGTAATTCTGGTATTTTTTGTTTTTTTCCTTTTTTTAAACGTATTTTTTTTTAAATTCAACCATTGTTCATGCATTGTGCTAATTGTGTACTCATATAAAAAGGATATTGATATAGTCATGTAACTGTAGTATATATATGTCACTGTATGTGTTGTCAATATTCTGTTTGGGTACCAAATAAAATAAAATAAAAATAAAATGAAATAAATGTATAAAAAGCTCCCTCAAGGTGTCTTTTTGAAACATAGGATGCGCCCTATACATTCTATAACGATTTTTTCTGGAGGCGGCGACGCGACGCCGCCGTTGCAGCAAGGCCACAATTTGTTTATGGCTCCCACATTTAGAACATACTATACTGCCCGGGGCAGAGAAAATCGGCCCGGAATCGGCTACTGCGTGTGAAGGCAATGTCGGCGTCGGACCGACGCTGGTTGAATTCACCCGGCATTGTGAAGCTAGACTTAGGAAAGAGGAGGGGGGTACAGAAAAACGTTAAGGGCTCTCTAGACGATCAAGCATGCTTGTCAAGCATCGCGTCGCGGGCGGGGAGGTGATCGTGAACCGCAGGAAATATGCATTTTTTTTATATTTATTAAAAATTCCTACTTTTGTAGTTTTATACCAGGGAGTCAGGTTAATTGGACGTAATTGATTGATGAATGACGTGATTCCCTGGTATAAACAACAAAATTATGATTTTTTGGTAAATAATAATTAAAAAAATATTTGCATATTTCCTGCGGCTTACGATCCCCTCCCAGCCCGCGTAGCGATGCTTGACAAGCATGCTTGATCGTCTAGAGAGCCCCTTACTTTGCGTTACATGGGAGGAGGAGGGTCAAAAATCTTCAAAAATTGCGCTATGTAATACTTGAACGCCCCCTAATAAACATAATGTAATATAATCTAATACAACGAAATGATACTATATATTTGTTTATTTATATATGTGTGTATTTATGTATATGTATCTATATATGTGTATATGTATTATTATATATATATATATATATATATATATATATATATATATATATATATATATATATATATATATATATATATATATATATATATATATATATATATATATATATATATATATATATATATATATATATATATATATATATATATATATATATATATATATATATATATATATATATATATATATATATATATATATATATATATATATATATATATATATATATATATATATATATATATATATATATATATATATATATATATATATATATATATATATATATATATATATATATATATATATATATATATATATATATATATATATATATATATATATATATATATATATATATATATATATATATATATATATATATATATATATATATATATATATATATATATATATATATATATATATATATATATATATGATTGTAAATGTGTAAATTATTATTTTTTCAAATTGAAATTATGTTTATTACTAAATAAATGAAATGATAAAATAATGAAAGGGCACTTATCTGGTCTGTGGTGACCAGGAGTGACTACACGCCTTATTCTTCTCTTCCTTCAGCGCTTGCTAGGTGTTTCCTGCTGTGGTATTGGAACCTGATCAAAATGGTAGCGGCAACACAACAATGCGAGACGAGAATGAATGCTGGAAAATAATAGGCGATTAGTGTTTCTTAAATATTAATGATTGTTATAAAATGTATATCAATATTTCGGCTCAGCCGTCGTCAAGATATGTGACATTTCTGAAATCGAACAATTCGTTGAAAATTTAAATTCAAGGAATCGAACAAAAAGAAATGGATTAATAATATTTTACACGATTTAGTTAAGGTACCATAACCAACCGTGCAAAACGTTATTTTAAATGAATGATTATAAATTAAAATAAAAAGCATTTGATGATTATGATAATATGATAAACCTTATTAATTTTGCCTATTGAGACCGGAACCTTTGCAAGCGCCTAAAATATAAATATAAGCTAATTCCCAAGATTTGACGTCCCTTTCCTTTGCATTATCACCCAGGCATTTTATTATTTTAACTTTAAAACATTGATCAAAAGATAAATTATGCGCCCTGGCATGTAAAGATATTGGGAGTTGGCTTTCATTTCCTACACTAGCCCTATGATTATTTAGTCTAATATTAAGTGGTGTTGTTGTTTCACCGATATAAAAGGCATCACAAGTCCTGCACAGAAGTTGATATACTATATTTTTTGAAATACAACTGCAATGAAAGGGAACCCTGTAACTATTAGTAGTTACAGGGTTCCCTTTCATTGCAGTTGTATTTCAAAAAATATAGTATATCAACTTCTGTGCAGGACTTGTGATACCTTTTATATCGGTGAAACAACAACACCACTTAATATTAGACTAAATAATCATAGGGCTAGTGTAGGAAATGAAAGCCAACTCCCAATATCTTTACATGCCAGGGCGCATAATTTATCTTTTGATCAATGTTTTAAAGTTAAAATAATAAAATGCCTGGGTGATAATGCAAAGGAAAGGGACGTCAAATCTTGGGAATTAGCTTATATTTATATTTTAGGCGCTTGCAAAGGTTCCGGTCTCAATAAGCAAAATTAATAAGGTTTATCATATTATCATAATCATCAAATGCTTTTTATTTTAATTTATAATCATTCATTTAAAATAACGTTTTGCACGGTTGGTTATGGTACCTTAACTAAATCGTGTAAAATATTATTAATCCATTTCTTTTTGTTCGATTCCTTGAATTTAAATTTTCAACGAATTGTTCGATTTCAGAAATGTCACATATCTTGACGACGGCTGAGCCGAAATATTGATATACATTTTATAACAATCATTAATATTTAAGAAACACTAATCGCCTATTATTTTCCAGCATTCATTCTCGTCTCGCATTGTTGTGTTGCCGCTACCATTTTGATCAGGTTCCAATACCACAGCAGGAAACACCTAGCAAGCGCTGAAGGAAGAGAAGAATAAGGCGTGGAGTCACTCCTGGTCACCACAGACCAGATAAGTGCCCTTTCATTATTTTATCATTGCATTTATTTAGTAATAAACATAATTTCAATTTGAAAAAATTATATATATATATATATATATATATATATATATATATATATATATATATATATATATATATATATATATATATATATATATATATATATATATATATATATATATATATATATATATATATATATATATATATATATATATATATATATATATATATATATATATATATATATATATATATATAGTTAATATTTGATTGGTTTTTTGTAAAATCTTTTTTTAAAGAATTCGTTTAAAGGATGACACTTTTATGAAAAAATAAAAATAATAAAAGCCACTTACATAGCTGGAAGGTTTTCCCGGACTGGACTGGGAAATGCTTATTGTTTAAACGAGATGTATTCTTGGATGAGTACCACTTTCGACGGTACACTGTAGGTTTAATGGGATCCCTTTATCGCTAGCGAACGATCACCCTTCATCCACATCTCAAAAACAAAGCGTATCCTTTTGCAAACCAAAATAAAATGTCTTTATTAAAGACAAATTTAAGCAAAAACAATGAAAAAAATCACAATCAATCGTCTCTTAAATGCGGAATGACATTTCGAAAATTCTATTTGAAATTCGAATATATCCACTCTTTAAAGGGACGATATACGATTGCTGGGCTCGCTATCAGCCAGCTATTAAATGAAAATAAAAATAAAATACTTCATTTGCTCGTTCCCATGAAATAAGATATAAATCGTAATTTCTGGTCGAGAAGTTTATACTTAAGGCTATATGATATTTACAAGAGTTCAAAACATAAGATAAAATTGTATAATATTGTTAATATTTGATTGGTTTTTTGTAAAATCTTTTTTTAAAGAATTCGTTTAAAGGATGACACTTTTATGAAAAAATAAAAATAATAAAAGCCACTTACATAGCTGGAAGGTTTTCCCGGACTGGACTGGGAAATGCTTATTGTTTAAACGAGATGTATTCTTGGATGAGTACCACTTTCGACGGTACACTGTAGGTTTAATGGGATCCCTTTATCGCTAGCGAACGATCACCCTTCATCCACATCTCAAAAACAAAGCGTATCCTTTTGCAAACCAAAATAAAATGTCTTTATTAAAGACAAATTTAAGCAAAAACAATGAAAAAAATCACAATCAATCGTCTCTTAAATGCGGAATGACATTTCGAAAATTCTATTTGAAATTCGAATATATCCACTCTTTAAAGGGACGATATACGATTGCTGTGCTCGCTATCGATTGACGTACTCATATATATATATATATATATATGAGTACGTCAGTAATGCTTCTCCACTCAAGTCTGAAAATAAATCGTATGCTTAGATACAGGCTATATTCGGCCTAGTTGGGCATGAGCTGAGCATGGACATGTGAATGTGGGTTGTGGTTTACTTCGCATCATTACTTGGTATGACCAGTTTATGAGCTCCGCATGTTATGTTTAAAATAAATAAATAAATAAAATAAAAGATATTGTTATTTATTTTTTCTATACACGTCTATTCTACACTATATCGTCGTCAAAATGTTTGGCAGCCTGGAAAGTGTAATGGAGGATCAGAAATTTCGACGGCCTGTGGACCTCTATGTGTTGATACGGCACTGCTCATCCGCATTTCCAAAAATACGGTCCACCGTTTGATATTCGGGATATCAACCGGTTATGTCGGGAGAAAAAAAGTCTTTCTATATAAACCTATATTTCTCACAAATAACAGTCACACGTCTTCAATATAATTAGTAATAAACAATAATAGTACATCTAAAAAAATTGTTCATAAAAAAACGATGTTGGAAACCTATCGACGTCTTCGTACCGAGCAAAATAGGTGGAGTTCGCGTCATGCTCCTTTAGGAGACCTTTCTTGTTAAGATAGTAGGGATATCTTCCTGAAGTGCCAATGTAGTAGAGACCCCTGGCATTGCGGTCAGCTGCAAATCCAAAGGTTGCGACATCCATTGGCTGGTTGTCGAAGCACTTGACGTCCCTCGCCTGCTGAATGCTGGTGCAGCGCATGGCGAGGAACTTGTCTTGATAGTCCATTGACGCGATGAAGAGGAAGTACGCCCTGTAAGACAGAAAATACAGGACTTGTGAGCAGTGCTAGATTAACAAGTTAGGTACCTAGTTTGTCTCCAGTCCAGGCCAGCAATTCTATAATAATCTAGTGAAATATTTTTCATCAATAAACGTTACATTCTTCCTACTTTAGGATTTAGAGAGGCTATATATACATACTTACATACATACACACATACATATGTACACACATACTTTATTTTTTATTTTATTTAATTTTAATTTTATTAAAACATACAGAATAAAAAATAACATATTAACAATATAAAATCGGCCTATAGTTTTCTACGCAGTTTTGGCGCCGCCTTTATGTACCGGTACGACGATAGCTTCTTTCCAAGCATAAAGAAATACGCCCTCATTTATTGAGCGTATTTCCAGAACCATTCAGCGTTCGTCGGGCTCCAATCATCCCTGCTGAAAGCGTTCAACTCCCTTCGCACTCCAACGAGAACAGCTCCGCCGCGTTTCTTACCCATGGTGTCAGGGTCCCTATCCCACCTTAGAGCGTCATAGCGCGAGTCCAAGACCTCTGCGTTCAAGATGCCATTTATTTATTTGTTTATTTATTAGTTTCAAATATTATTCAAGAGCATTACAGACGAATCCAATTCGCCCTTGAATATTAAATCTAGAGTGTAAGTCTAAAAATAAATGACTTGCATAACTAAATTAATGCTAACATTGACCAAGAAAAAAACATAAAAATATAAAAACTAAATAAAAGACAGATTATGATAAACATGAGATAGCAGGGAGTTGCCTTTTTAGCTGCCAAAGGGATATACAAAAGATGTCTATTTCTGTGGGTAAGGAATTAATAAGAGCTATAACACTCCCCACTGGCAGTCTACAAAAATATGCGTACGATGGTACGGCACATTAAACAATAGATACGATCTCCTCGCTGTGTAATCTACCGGTACGTACAATTCAAACTTACATAGTATCTCTGGCAATAAATAGTCCTTGAATTAATTTATATGCAAATATAATTAGGGTAATTTATCGACGCGTTTCAAGAGTGTTATATCCTACCATTCCTAGCACAAAATCGGACGAAAATAAATATCGATAAATATTGTATTATCTGTAATAAATATATCTTAAAAATTTTCCTTGAATACGCTCTACCATTTGAATGTATTTGTTTTCACTTGTACACCAGATGACCGAGTTGTCTTATGCTCCACCCCGTATATGTATATACATTGTTGCTGTTAGTTGAGCAAATAAACTGTCAAATAAAACACAATTAGACAAGCAATTTCCGTTTCCCCATTACGACTCGTTAAATGTTTTTTTTGGGGGTACGTAATTTTCGTATATTCGAAATATATGCGAAACAAGGTGAAATTTCCCAATATAGCCCATATTGGGAAATGCGTTTTTTTTTGTTTTTTACACATTTTCGCGAAATTTCGATATTTGTCATTTTTTAAAGCGAAACGATGAAGTAACTCGTCATGCGCCTGTTTATTTATTTACTTATTTATTTATTTACCAAAAAAAAACATTTAGGGATGATTTTGCCTCACTCCAAACTAGGCAGTGCCTGTTCCATGGAAAACGCCAATTTTATATGATATTATTTTAAATTTTAAAGTTTAGTTTTATGAAAAGATGTTAGGAAATTGTATAGTTTTTAAAAATGTTTTTTTTTTTAAATAAACAAAATAATCTTTTTAAAATCAGAATAATCATTAAATAATAAAAATTGCAGAAAATAATTATAAAATAAATTTAACTTCAAAATATTATGTAATAAAATTAAAAAGCTAAATTAACTCTGTTACTAACACACTTGTGAATAAGCTTGAGTTTTGCTCCCGCGCGCATTCCTACCTCTCAGCCAGTGAGCCGCGGCTTGTTGCGTTGGTGCCTGCTGGCGCCGGTCATTTCACAGAGAGCGTCCGATAAGTACAGTACAATGTATATGTATTTGTTTTTGCATTACCAAATACAGTAATAGGGGTCGCCATTAGAAGGAATTAGTTGATAGAGAAGAAAAGTTTCGCCAAGATGATTTACATTTGATCTAGTAATTTGAAATAATTGTTTTTTTGTTCGTTTGCATTTTTTCAAAGTTTAGACCTTTAACAATATGCCCTCAAGAAGATTTTTCAAAATTCGAATTATTTTCGGAGTTACAGCGACTTTTGTGACGTGGCAAATAAACCGATCGTGCGGAACGAATCGATCAATAGACTCTCGTACTATAATGTAATCCCCGACTTCATGATTATGAAGCTAGAACAGGTCGATTAGCTGTAAGAACTTCAGACAATGTTAATTTTGGAGTAGAACCAAATGTGAGAATGAAGTACCATTATCTGAATTACGCTCCCGATAGTCTTAAACTTAAAACGCTTTTTTCTCGAAACTATTTTTTCGAACTAGTTGACATGATATCTCAAATTCTAATAAAACGATTTATTTTAAATTTGGTGGAAATCCTCTTTGCTTTTCCCTTTGTATCTGAGCCCATGGATTTAAAAATAATAGTTTTTTTTAATGGAAAATTTAAAAAACAGTGGCAATTTTTTTTTTTGAAATCGTCGCAAATCTGCTTCCGAGAACCGGGTTGCAGCGACGTCCTTACTAACCAAGATTTTTTCATTTTCCTTTGTTTCATAATAGGTACCACCAGGGTTGGAAACATGTCAACCAAGACGCCCCATTTTTTTATCCCCCACTTCACTAGCCTTTAACTCTTTGAATTTTAGTTTTTTTTGTATTCTTGTCAATAAACATTTTGTCAATAAACATTTTGTAAAAAAAATGTCAATAAACATTTTGTAAAAAAAATTGATTGTAAACATGTTTTTTTTATCCTATTCTGAAAAATGCAGTAAAGGGATCGTAAACCGCAGAAAATATGCAAATATTTTTTTTATATATAATACCATAGGTGGCATCTTCACGTGACGTTATTTGTCAAGTCACATGACGTTAATCATCAATCAATCATCAATCAATCATCAATCAATCATCAATCAAGCATCAATCAATCATCAATCAAGCATCAATCAATCATCAACCAATCAATCACCAATCAATCAATCATAAATCAATCAATCATTATTAAAAAACAAGTTAAAAACACAAGGCAAGCTACTGGGTCAAATTATAATATTCCGATTGTAAAGTCTTCATTTGCCCAAAGGTATTTTTACTTCCTTGCGCCGAGATTTTATAATAATTTAAATGAGAGCTATAAGAATGCAAACAGCTTAAATTCATTCAAAATACTTATAAAGGAGTACCTGCTTGAAAGGGGTCCATTATATGCTGAGTCACAATTGCTCTCGCTAATAATAATTTAATTTAAGTTGTTTTATTAAATTATGTATTACTAACTAATATCAAATCTCGTGTATTATTTGCTTATGTATGTGTGTATGTGTAGGTATGTATATATTATATATATATATATATATATATATATATATATATATATATATATATATATATATATATATATATATATATATACATACATTTATGTATGTGTGTATGTATGTGTATGTATATATGTATATATTCTTATGTATTATGCAATGCAACGTAAGTTCATAATATCAAAAGAGTCAGCTCGTCGATACCATTAAACAAAAATCAGCATCCGGGTCTCTGACCTAGTTAGGAATACGGATAAACATTTTCACCACAGGATGTGCTCAATCTCTCCCAACTCAACCATATTATGTTAAAGGTGTGTATATGACAGATATGAAGTTATTGTAAATTAATAATTTTTTTTTTTTTAAATAAACAATTAATTACCTAAGTCTAATTAACGTGACTCTCTGGTATCAAACTACAAAATTAGGCATTTTTAGTTAATATGTTTTAAAGAATGCATATTTCCTGCGGTTTACGACCCCCCCCCCCCCCCCCCCCCGAGCCCGCAACGCGAAGCTTTACCAGCATGCTTGATCGTCTGAAGAGCCCTTAAGACTTCAAATCATTTAAAGAAAAAGCTGAGCCCCAACCATGGCCGTCGGTAAATAAACGGCAACCTACAATTGTCGAATAAAAGCGAAATTTTGCTTTTGCGTACCTCTAATGATTTTTATTCGTGTATCGTATGGGGCTGTCGTCGTGTATGTGCCGGAGCCACCAGACGGCGGCGACAAGATCAGCCCCCATCTCCAACATTTATAAGGAATTAGAAAAGATATATTCATTACCTAATATTACTGCAGAACACAAGGCAGGGGAGAGTTTGTGTGAAGGGCGGCTGCCACTCAGCGCCATTGACGTAGAAGTCCACGTGTCCTATCTGTTTGGGCATGCCAAAGGCGTCCACGTTGGTGTGTATTATATCCACGAAATCTGCGTCTCCTTTATCAAGACGATTCTCAGAAGAAACATGACGGAAGCAGGGTCCCGCCGGGTCCAGTCCTGTTATTCTGCTGATCTGTAATAAACAAAACCTGCATTACAGTCCCTGTGATGACAATCTCTATTCGAGGATCAAAGAAACTGCGCTGTGACGAAATAGGGTTCGTCCAATTCAAATGCGCCAAACCGTAATATGCTACAGAGCAACAGATTTGCGATGCCGCAGGACAATGCAAAGATGACCAAACCGCATGCGCACATGCATGGTAGATGCGCTGGAATGCTCCACAAATGGGGTTAGAGATTTCCCCGCGTGTGACTGCGGCGCTGGCGTTTAGTCCAATCCACACATTGTGCAGAGATGTCCCAAACGCTTTTCCGACGGCAGCTACATAACGTATGTAATGTAATGTTATGTAAAGTATTCGTAAATATATCTACAGTTACAGCTTACGGAATTCGGCTGGACAAGACTTGTAAAGTCATTTACCTGAGCCGCAAATAGAATATGAGCATTTAGATAATAATCTATTTTGCTAAAGAAATACCAACCAACACCTAGTAAGTAGTAGTAGTAGCAGTAAAGCTAAGGATGTCGCCAAGCAAAGGCCACGACGGAGCAACCACTTCCTAAGAAAATTAAGGCTCTGCTTGACATGAGCAAGAAAAACCTTAGAACCACTATCGGTTCCCTCACAGGACACACGACCCTTCTTCTTTTTCATCATCATCAGGGCGTTTTCGCCCACCGTTGTCTTGTCTTGTCTCCATCCGGATTGGTTGTCCGTTTCCCTCCTCCAGACTGGTCCATACTGTCTCCTTAATGTCATCGGACCATCAAGCGGGTGGTCTGTCCACACTTCTTTTGCCTAGCCGGGGTCTCCACTCCAAAACGCGCTTGCTCCACCGTTCGTCGTGTCGTCGGCCCACGTGGCCGGCCCAAGCCCATTTCAACTTGGCGACTGTGACCCACGTCGATCACCTTCGTGCGCTGTCTGATGAGCTCGTTTCGGACTCGATCACGTATCGATATGCCGAGCATGACTAGCTCCATGTCACGCTGCGCCACCTTAAGCTCGTAGATCATCCCAACGGTCAGTGTCCATGTCTCACAAGCGTACGTTATAGCCGCTAGCACGCACGGATTGAACACTTTTGTTTGGAGCGTCCCTTAAATCAGACGACCCTTATAGCACATCTATTCAACCTTGGCTTGACCGAGAGCAAGGACTGCCTAAATATGTGGCGAAGAACCTGAAGACAGCACATACATCGTTGTTAGATGACCAGGCCTCGTCGCAGAAAGATACAGTTTACTGGGACAAGACTTTCTCGAACCCAGCGATCTTTCCAACTTGAAGGTCAGTGTGGACTAGTAAGCAGTACCGAGCTACTAGCAGGCCAGTGACCCAACCACAAAGTGGGTAGTTACAATGATCTTATAGATGCTACTACTATAACTTACCCCTAAAGGTCAGTTGATCTTCTAAAAGGCTACGTTTTCAATATTATTATATGGGATCGAATGCTGAACACTTAAAAACACGTGTTAAGAAAGCATGAAGCCTTAGAAATGTGGGTCTGTCTCAGGGTACTACGTATAATCTGAATTGACAGGAGTCAGGCAGGAATAACGATGTCTTAAGGCTTTTGATATAGAACAATCTCAGGTAGATTGTTACTACTACAGGTAGACTACAGTTACCTGATTCCCCTAGTAAAAACTACCTTTGCGAAAAGGCAAATGTATTCTATGGCTCCAAAAATATTTAAAAACATCGACGACAAATTGAAAAAAATATCAATATTGATAGGTTTAAATTTAAAATAAACAGATATTAGAAAACAGAAATTCGATACCTGTGTTAGGAAAATGAATTTCAACAAATTATAGTACGAAGAGGAAAATTCTTCGTATTTATGTATGTGTATTTTGTACCTATATATGTATTATTTTTATTCTATGAAATAATATAAATGTATATATTAAATCACACAATCTGTGGTTATTATTCATTATTTATCTATATGAAAATATTTTTGATGTTATTATAAAACGGTTACCTTCTATATTTTTATTTTATTTTTCCTTTATTTCATTTTTTTTCTTTTCAAATAAATTTATATAATGCTATTATTATATGTTTTAACAATATCATCTTGCATCTAGACACAGGCCTAAGAAGCCTTGTTAGATGTGCATAGCGCCGTTTGTTACTTGATCTGTGTCGAGTTCTTTTACAATATATAATTTCTTTACTTCGGTGTCAATGTAACTACTTCTTTTGTACAAGCATTAAATAGATAAATTAATAAGGAAGTAAATAATAAATAAATAATAAAAACTCGCAAACTCAAATACTTTGCTTATGTCACGTGTTTCATCCCGAATATGTCAGACGAAAGTAATAATCTTTATTTATACAATCTTTATTTTACAATGTACCACTGTGATTAGGTTGATTGTAAGACATTGCCATGTGACAATAAGCTCGCCTTTTTGTATCACTATTAATTGCAAATAAAGAGTACATTATTATTATTATTAAGAATAAAAAGAAGAAGAATTCTTACCTTCTTTCCAGTCCATTTTTGGAAATGTTTACCGACAAGTCCGGCGGTGTGGCAGCCCAAATTGAGGCCGATCATTTCGACCTTCTTTGGGTCGAGGCCCATCCTGTACATCTTTGCCAACATGACTGCCACTTTTGTGGCGACATCTTTGGTAATGCTGCTGGCTCTGAAAATTAAACGATTTCTTATATTAACAACACGTGTGTTGCGTCTGGGCTGCCCCGGATCTACGATTTTTCAGAACCGAGGCAAAAAGTGGACATAAGCGCCCCTCCTCTTCAGCGTAAAACAGGCTATTGCCTAGTTAGGCGACATTAAAATAGGATCACTGGCAACAGTTTTTGCTACTGGTTTCTCGGCTATGATATTTTAATTGTATGTCTCCATTTACTGTAGATAATTGTATGTTACCAAATAAAATAAAAAAATGAGATTAATGATTTTTTTTAAAATACACCAATGAAACATAGTGGGTAAAATTTTGTGATACCGGGGATAGAAACCGTAGCGGCTTAATTTCATGGCAGACGGCGGCAATTTATTGGAATTTCTTGCAATATCGCAGCGCTCGACAAAAAGTATTATAACTATGGAACTACTATAGCAATCATAAAAAGAATAACTGTGCAATGGTTGCATTGAAATTTCGTATATAGAATATTGAAATCTCATTTTGTAAAACAATTGGATAATTATGAATAAATATGAGAAAATTGAAAAAGTGAAAAAAATCGGCATTTCTAACTTATACTTGTATTACGGGAAAATACGGAACGCTATTTAGAAATTGTAAATACTACCGTTATCTTTATTAGATTCTCTATCAAAGATAATATTTCGATTTGCTTATTTATATACAAAGATACTTTGATATTAGCTCATAAAAACCAATAAAAATGTTGATGATTTCTCGAGAAAAAAAAATGATGTTTGACAATGGAATTATATCAGAAATATCCGCGAAATGACGCGCGAAATTATTTTATCGGCCGTCTATGTATCTATGGTAATAATGAGATATTTGGTATGGATTTTAGGATGCGTTCGAATTATAAAATAATATTACTGTGCGCTCAAGGAGCAAGCCGCCAATATTGGTCGTTACGTAGTCAACGGTGCATTGATATGCAACCAAATTTGGTCATTACGTATCCGAAGGGCAATATCAAACACTTCTAAATTGATTCAGGCGTTTAGAAGTTATGGTGGATTAAAGAAACGAAAAACGTACATAGATGAACCTGAACCCTCCTTTTTTGTTATGCAGTCGTGTAAGAAGTAAATAGTACTTTTTGACGTGAGTCTTGAATGATTCTATTGAAGGCGAGTTTCGTAAATTTTCTGGGAAAACGTCAAAGAGTCTCAATCCATGGGCACAGATTCTAGAAATCAGTATTATGACAAGGAATTTTGTAAGACAAGTTAGACATGCCCAGTTTTTATTCACTTTTTCGACTTTCTCATTTATTCATAATTATTTGATTGTTTTACAAAATGAGATTTCAATATTCTATATACTAAATTTCAATGCGATATTTGAACAGTTATTTTTTTATGATTGCTATAGTAGTTCCATAGTTATAGTACTTTTTGTCGAGTGCGGCGATATTGCAAGAAATTCCAATAAATTGCCGTGATCTGCCATGAACTTATGCCGCTACTAGAAGGATAGTCGTTATATCATCCTGAGTATCATAGGGTACTTAATTGCTCAAATATGAAGTAAATGAATGTCTTAATGTCCAAATGTTCAAATGTCAATAATTTAACATAAATATTTCGTGTTTTGTGTCAATTGAAAGGTCTGATTGAGTACATTCTAAAAGTATATATGTATCTATATAAAATCGAAGACTATCGCGGTTGTTTGACATTATAAATAGGATAGAAAACGAATTTACCGCGTGAAATTTGTAGGACCCGACGTTTCGGTGACGTTGCAGCCGCCGTTACCCTAGACAACGGCGGCTGCAACGTCACCGAAACGTCGGGTCCTACAAATTTCACGCGGTAAATTCGTTTTCTATCCTATTTATATATATGTATCTATATGGGTGAGTGGTATTGTTTAAACTGTTATGACATCCCGAGTGTCATAGAGTACCTTAACTGTCAACATATTCAGTAAGTAGTTGCCCAAATGTCCAAATGTCAATAAATTTACATAAATATATCGTGTATAGTGTCAAATGAAACTTCTGACTGAGTACATTTCGGAAATACACATTTATCTATATGGATAAATACATAAACTACAAATATTTCATTTTTTTAAAATGCAATAAAATTAATTGAATGCAATGAAAAAAAAATAATAATAATATTAATAATAATTATAAATTAGAAAAGAAATAATTATATATAGGTATATATATATATATATATATATATATATATATATATATATATATATATATATATATATATATATATATATATATATATATATATATATATATATATATATATATATATATATATATATATATATATATATATATATATATATAAATGGTTCAGAATATTCGACAGATCAGCGGGCGCAGGCCCAAAAGCACGAGAGCGGACGCCTACGTCGATAAATCTTCCCAAAAGGCGAGACCCTCTTACAAAGGGTAGGAAACATAATTAGTCACGGACGCCGAGGATATGAGATTCCTTGAAAAATAGCTGATAACTCAAAGGACAGGACAGAGTGGGCTATAAAATAAACGCGCTGCCGACCCTGAAACGCGAAACTTTGGCGACCGACCACCGTTTCCATTCAAAATAAATCGTGAGAAAGACTCCTTAGCAACACATGGTAACGATAAATTCCCGGACGAGGCGACGGGCAAAAGACTACGAAATAAAAACCGTGGACGTTACAAAAAATCATACATACTCCAAATCCCACAATTAACCCTAGAAATAATATAGCTTAAAATGTAAAGAAAACTTAAAATGTAAAGAAAATTGCATGATAATTAATTTAAGCATAGCATATAGTATTTCGTTTAATGTAAAGTAAAGCGCTAGGAGAGACAACTTAATTAGCCTAATTAACGATCTAACATTAATATTAACTTGTTACTATTGATCTGAAACTAACCTATGTTTAAGACAATGTGTACTCGGGAAAGGTGGCGTTTGCGACGAGAATCTGTAATAACAATAATAATAATATTGTTTTATTTAAGAGAAAGTAGTACAAAAATTATGTCTTAAAAACTACCCAACTAGGTTAATGCCTGTACTAGGGTAGATTCTTTTCTTTTAAATTAAGCAAATAATATGTCTATAAAATGTTTAAATGTAAGACAGAGACAACTAGTGTATTCGCTTCTCGCTCTAGCGTGCAAGCGAGGAAGCATGATTGCGATGTCTCTTTCAAACGGGGTTGCATCTGTTTATGCGCCCTGTCTCATGATTGGATAATACGTGTGCGGTGCATTTAGGGGGGTGTGTTTAGAAATTTTTGGAAGAAGATAGACCAATGAAAGGTAAGGGCGGTCGCTATCTTAAAAAAATGTAAGGCGATCGAGGGCAGAAAACAGCGAAAGCTTCAGTTGTAAATTGGCAAAGGGTCAGCGTGAACGCGCCGCGATCCAAGCACCGGGACTTAGTAGTAAATTATAAGTACTCGGAACTCAATGTAAAAGTAAAGATAAGTGACCGAATAAAAGAAAGTCTCGCGAATAAAAAGTGTTTATTTTCGACGGAAGCTTATCCTGCGTGACCTGAGGAAAGTGAGGTTCTATCACGGAAGCCTCTAGCTGAACTAATTTCCTTGTGAGGTTGGAATCCACCACTCGTTCGAGACAACCACCCCTGAGAGAAAAACCAACCTAGCTGGTGAGTGATTACCATTTGAATACAGTCCAAGGTGAAAACCGTTGAAGATAATCGAAGGGGTAATTACCCAGCACAAAAGGGGTCGCGTAAATTCACAAGTTAAGTGGGTTTATGCAAACCGGGTAAAAATCCCAACCATCGTGGTCCTCCGTCAAGCCGAATAAAGAAAATCGGAAAGAAAAGTGACTTTGGATCAAGAACGAGAAAAGAAAAATAAAAATATGGATTCGAAAAGCACGCAATCCGAAAATCCAAGACCTTCATCGCGCGCCTGGTCAGAGAGCAGCAGAAGAAGCGAGCACGTTCAGGAACTGCGAGCAGCATCTGAAGAACTTCGAAGAGTGAACCTCCAAAAAGCCAAGAAAAAAGCTGATAAAAATAAATTGGATGCAGAACTGAAAAAAGTGGCTGCGCGGCGCACGGCGCGCAGAGCGGCTGAAGAAATCGAAGAAGAAGCTGACATGGACCTTCAACGAGCGGCGATGCAGGAAGAACTGGATGCAGCGGAAGAAGACTCGCGGCATGCTATGAGGATGCTGGAAATTGTCTCCGAAACCTTCGGGACAGAAACGAGCAGTCAGGAAAATGATCGCGACGTCGCGGGGGACAACACGGCAGCTAGCAGAGTGTCGAGATGGGCCGAGTATCAAACTCCAGCTGCTGAGACTTCACCAGAACCCTGGGGGGGAACATTCGCAGAAGAAAATGGAGATGCGGCATCAGAAGCGGCACGGCGGCGTGAAGACGGCGGGCGATCGGAACCGGGCAACGCGGCGGCGTCCGGCGCGACGGTGGCGGACGGCGCGGCGAATGCGGGCGGCGCGGCGAATGCGGGCGGCGCGGCAGCTGCGGACAACGCCAGGGCGAGAGCAGAGACCAAGGCGGTGTCGGCGGCGGCGGTAAAGGCCGCCGCTGATACAGACCCGGGTACGAGCAGCGACGGAATTAGCAGCTCGAGCGAAAAATGATAAAAGAGGTATGTAAGATTTTTTCTGTAGCGTCCACAAAACCGCATTTTGCAAAAGAGTTACCTTCATTTCACGGGAATCCTTTAGAATTCGTAGCCTTCAAAGCTATCTTCAAACAGTCGACAGACGTAATGCATTTAAATGATGCACAAAACTTATTGCGTCTGCAGACAGCATTAAAGGGTAGAGCACGCGAGGCAGTGACAGGCTTGCTTTTAAGTCCTGACAACGTGACAAATATCATGACCACGTTAGAGGCGCTATTCGGTAATACGAATTTAATCATTCAGAGAACGATAGCGGATTTGAGGAGAGAAAAAGGGTTATCTGATAGTCTAGATGCAGACGGTTTAATGCGATTTGCGTGCCAGATAAAAAATCTGGTCGCGACCGTAAAATCGGTAAATAAATTAGAACATCTTTATAATCCAGACTTATTGGCTTCACTTGTGGCAAAATTGCCAAAGAACTTATTGACTCTGTGGCTAGCTGATAGGGGAAGGGTTGGTTTAAACGATCCGGTATTAGTTTATTTCGCATTATGGTTTGAGAAATTAGCGATCAGCGCACAAGACGCCGGTCTATGTACCGCCGAGCTTCCTAGTAAAAGTTATGATAACCCGCGAGACAAGAGACAGAAAGAAACGGGCTCTAAAAAATATATTTTACATACCCAGGGCAAAGAGGAACCTAAGTGCCCTCGGTGTGAGAAATCCCATTATTTAAATAAATGTGAAGAATTTAAAAATCTAACTTTAGCAAGCCGCTGGGATGAGATAAAGAAAATGCGTAGGTGTTTCAAATGTTTAGGGCACAACCACGGCCGAAAATCGTGTTCGGCATATAAACGGTTTTCAAAGGGCAAATATCATTATCTGCTGACCGCCCCGCCGCCTGCAAACGAGGCGGACATTGCGGCGGCGTCGCGCGCGAGCTCCGAGGTAGTGGCGAACGCGGTATCTGAAAATCAGGTCATTCTGCAAGTATTACCGATAACCGTGTTTGGAACCAGGGGTAGAAAAACATTATATGCGTTGTTAGACGCAGGCGCGACTGTTTCACTCATTGATCAGGGCGTGGCAATAGAACTAGGGATTCGAGGCCCGACGCAGGGATTACAGCTCTCTGGAATCGGGAATATGAAAGAGAGTAATAACAGTGCCGAAGCGGTGTCCTTCAAAGTAAGGGGAGATTTAGGTAAAAAGGAGTACGTAGTACGAGCTTACAGCGTAGCTTCGTTAAATCTACCGGAGGTCAAAAGCGGTGCGCAGAGGCCGATCGGAGGGATGGTGCGTTCGACTCAGGCGACAACCGTAAAACCTGACCTGCTCCTGGGAGCTAATTGTTGGGAACTAATAGTCTCTAGAGGGTTAAAAATGGTGGACGGGGGCCTATCGGTATCTAAAACACTCCTGGGGTGGGTGGCTATCGGCGGAAATGACACTCTCGAACGAGAAATTAGGTACCCGGCGCTATGCTTAAATCAGGAAAATGAACCTTCTTTGGATAAATTAATGGAAGAAAATCTGAAGCTAGAGTACGATTGGCCACAGAAAAAGCGAAAGCTTCAGGCCGATGTTAGGGCTGAGAAAATCTTAGAAGATACTACTTCTCTTAAAAATGGAGTCTGGGAGACAGGTCTGTTATGGAAAGAGGTTAACTTTTCCGTACCAGATAACCGAGACATGGCAATGACTCGTCTGAGGTCAGTGGAACGGAAAATGGACTCCGACCGTCTTTATGGAGAAAAATACTGCCAGCAGATAGAGAGATATCTAGCTGAGGGGTATGCTTCGGAAGTCGAGGAAAAACAATTAAAAAACCGCCCTCGAGTGTTATTTCTTCCGCACCTGGGGGTTATTCACCCCGCGAAGAAAGACAAAATTCGTATCGTTCACGACGCTGCGTCCTCAGGCGCAGGCGGATCACTGAATAGCATGTTATTAGGTGGACCGGACTATTTAAATAGCATATTAGGAATTTTATTACGATTCCGTGAAAATGCCATCGCTTTCACGGCCGACATACGAGATATGTATCTTCGGATAAAAGTGAGAGAGGAAGATAGCTTCAGTCAGCTGTTTCTCTGGCGAGGTTTCCAGCGTGAAAGTCCTCCAAAAATATTAAAAATGGACTGTCTAATATTTGGTAGTTGTAGCTCCCCGGCCTCCGCGATCTACGTAAAAAATAAAAACGCAGCTCGGTTTAAGGACCAGTACCCAGCGGCTGTAAAAATAATAGAGCGCGATTCGTACGTTGATGATTTGCTGTCGGGGGTAGACACGTTAGAGGAAGCAAAACAAGTCATCAGGGAAATTAATTTGATTCATAAAGCTGGGAATTTCACTATGTCCGGTTGGGCTTCAAATAAAAACGAGGCTTTAACCGGGATACCAGAAGAAAACCGCGCGCTCGCGCAAGTATCTCTGGAAAAGGGTGAGTTGACGTCACAACGTATATTAGGCTTGACGTGGTTACCTGCCTCTGATCAGTTAGCATTTAATGTGAGCATGGACCGCCTCAGCGAAGATCTGACGACGGGAAATAAGATTCCGTCGAAGCGGGAAGCCCTAAAATTAATAATGCAGCTATGGGACCCAATGGGTGCGCTTTCACCGCTCACTATAAGAGCTAAACTGATCATGCAGCAGGTATGGAGTAGCCGAGTGGCCTGGGACGACGAGATCCCGGGCGATGTAGTTAAATATTGGCTCCGGTGGCTGCAAGAACTGAGATTAGCGCAAGGTGTGCGAATCTCACGTTACAATGGCGCTACCAAACAAGCAGGTGAAGAAAGGCAATTGCACGTATTCTGCGATTCGTCTGAAAAGGCGATGTGCGCTGTTGCATATGTTAGGATCACAGGCTGTAGCGGCGAGCACAAGGTATCCTTTATGGCTAGCAAAACTCGAGTGGCACCTTTGAAAGGCAAACTGACAATCCCCAGGTTAGAACTGACTGCGGCGCTGTTAGGTGCTGAACTGGCCTCAAAAATAAAACAAGAAAGCGCATTAAGTTTCGATGACGTCTTTATGTGGACAGACTCTAAAAATGTGTGGTGGTGGATTTTGTCACAAAAGGAATGTCACCTCCAGTTTGTAGCTAATAGACTAGGTGTGATCGATGAGCTCACGTCTCCAAGACAGTGGCATTGGTTAGCAGGGAGCGACAACCCCGCTGATGATGGCACACGGAATACCACCAAGATAGATTTAAGCCCGGAAGGTAGATGGTTCGCGGGACCTGCTTTCTTGCGTGGCAGTAGAGAACACTGGCCGCTCCAGGAGCCAACCGATCCGAAACCGGAAGAGAGAGCATTGTTAGAATTTAAGACAAAACTTGTACTAACAACGACAGAAAAAAATGAAAGCGTAATTGACATAGGTAGATTTTCCCAGTACATGCGGGCGAGTCGAACCATGGCATATGTGACAAAATTTATAGATCGGTGTAGAAAAAAAAACACGTCAAAAGTACTCGAAAGCGACGATATCGCAACCGGAAAAAAATTTCTGATCAAGGAATCACAAGATCGAATTTTCGCACACGAGATAGACCTGATACGTCATCAGAAAATATTGCCGAAAGACAGCCGTCTGTTCGGATTGAACGCGTATATCGACGCGGAAGGGTTAATACGGCTAGGAGGCCGGATCGAAAATGCTAAAGACACACTTTTCGACACAAAAAGGCCATATATATTACACGGGAAGGATAGATTCACAGTGTTACTCGTGAAACATTTACACGAGGTTAATGCTCACGGCGGCGCTGAATTAATTTTATCAGTGCTAAGAGAACAGTTTTGGGTCATTGGGGCGCGACAAACGGTGAAAAAGATCTCACGAGAATGTGTCTATTGCACTATCCGGCGCGCGAAGCCTATGACCGCGCAAATGGGCCAACTCCCATCCGCGCGAATAACCACCCGAAGGCGCTGTTTCCACACTGTAGGTGTGGATGCCTTTGGGCCGTTTTTCGTCACTAATCGAAAGAAAGTGGAAAAACGATATGGTTTACTTTTCACTTGTTTTAACACGAGAGCGACCCATATCGAACTAGCTGGAGATTTGTCAACCAGCTCGGCCCTGTTAGCTATAAGACGTTTTATAGCAGCCAGGGGGAAGCCGCGGGAAATTATGAGCGACAATGCCACTGGGTTCCGCGGTGCGGACGCTGAATTAAGAAAAGTTTTGTCAGCTATCGACAACCATGAAATAAGGGATCGTCTAAGTGCCGACGAGATAAAATGGAGTTTCTCCCATCCTTCAGGACCCCATTTCGGTGGAGTTTGGGAGAGTCAGATAAAAACGGCAAAAAAATCGTTATATGCCATATTAAAGGAGCGAGCACCAAACGAAGATGTGCTGAGAACATTATTATGCGAAGTCTCAGCGATGATGAACCACAGGCCGCTCACGTATATATCTCTAGATACTCGGGATGAGAGACCACTCACACCTGCGGATTTCCTATTAGGCCATGCAGATGATAGTACAGCGGTAGGTCAGAATAATACTACTGAGTTATCTAACAAAAATCACTGGAAACAATCGCAAATACTTGCTGATGCTTTCTGGTACCGCTGGTCTAAAGAAGTACTTCCATTGTTGGTTAAAAGACCTAAGTGGGCGACAAAGGGAACTCCGTTAAAAATCGGAGACTTAGTAGTCCTGTTAGATCCTTCCCTAGAACGCGGAAGGTGGGCCAGAGGTCGGGTGACTCAAGTTTTCCCTGACAAAACAGGCCAAGTGCGAATAGTAGACCTATTAGTGGACGGGAAAGTGTATAGGCGCCCTGTCAGTAAACTTGTAAAAATACATACAACAGCTGATCAGGCAGAAACAACTGTCACTAATGTCTAAGTGGGAAAAGCGAAAGTCTATTCGACACAGTAGAAAATAAAAATAGTCTAGCTAGAATTTAAAAGTGAAAACGCAAGTTGACGTTTGTCTCGTAAGAAATGAAAAACGAAAGTTAACGGAAAGCGGTACATATCCTAAGTAGAATAATGAGAAATTCTCATAGGTTGAATGAAAAAGGATCTGTCACCTCACTAGACCAATAAGAAAAATTGAATATGACATTTAGCTAAGTAGAATCCCATAGGTGAATGAGTAAAAAATAAGACTGGATTATGAAAATAAAATGTAAATTAGGTAAACCAAATAGATGGAGACAGGAGCCAATGAGGCTCAGAGCCCATTGGGGGGGGGGGGGGAATGGTTCAGAATATTCGACAGAGCGGACGCCTACGTCGATAAATCTTCCCAAAAGGCGAGACCCTCTTACAAAGGGTAGGAAACATAATTAGTCACGGACGCCGAGGATATGAGATTCCTTGAAAAATAGCTGATAACTCAAAGGACAGGACGAGTGGGCTATAAAATAAACGCGCTGCCGACCCTGAAACGCGAAACTTTGGCGACCGACCACCGTTTCCATTCAAAATAAATCGTGAGAAAGACTCCTTAGCAGCACATGGTAACGATAAATTACGAGCAAGGCGACGGGCAAAAGACTACGAAATAAACACCGTGGACGTTACAAAAAATCATACATACTCCAAATCCCACAATTAACCCTAGAAATAATATAGCTTAAAATGTAAAGAAAATTGCATGATTAATTAATTTAAGCATAGCATATAGTATTTCGTTTAATGTAAAGTAAAGCGCTAGGAGAGACAACTTAATTAGCCTAATTAACGATCTAACATTAATATTAACTTGTTACTATTGATCTGAAACTAACCTATGTTTAAGACAATGTGTACTCGGGAAAGGTGGCGTTTGCGACGAGAATCTGTAATAACAATAATAATAATATTGTTTTATTTAAGAGAAAGTAGTACAAAAATTATGTCTTAAAAACTACCCAACTAGGTTAATGCCTGTACTAGGGTAGATTCTTTTCTTTTAAATTAAGCAAATAATATGTCTATAAAATGTTTAAATGTAAGACAGAGACAACTAGTGTATTCGCTTCTCGCTCTAGCGTGCAAGCGAGGAAGCATGATTGCGATGTCTCTTTCAAACGGGGTTGCATCTGTTTATGCGCCCTGTCTCGTGATTGGATAATACGTGTGCGGTGCATTTAGGGGGGTGTGTTTAGAAATTTTTGGAAGAAGATAGACCAATGAAAGGTAAGGGCGGTCGCTATCTTAAAAAAATGTAAGGCGATCGAGGGCAGAAAAGAGCGAAAGCTTCAGTTGTAAATTGGCAAAGGGTCAGCGTGAACGCGCCGCGATCCAAGCACCGGGACTTAGTAGTAAATTATAAGTACTCGGAACTCAATGTAAAAGTAAAGATAAGTGACCGAATAAAAGAAAGTCTCGCGAATAAAAAGTGTTTATTTTCGACGGAAGCTTATCCTGCGTGACCTGAGGAAAGTGAGGTTCTATCACGGAAGCCTCTAGCTGAACTAATTTCCTTGTGAGGTTGGAATCCACCACTCGTTCGAGACAACCACCCCTGAGAGAAAAACCAACCTAGCTGGTGAGTGATTACCATTTGAATACAGTCCAAGGTGAAAACCGTTGAAGATAATCGAAGGGGTAATTACCCAGCACAAAAGGGGTCGCGTAAATTCACAAGTTAAGTGGGTTTATGCAAACCGGGTAAAAATCCCAACCACC
>CALYMY010000357.1:0-38029 GCA_944548615.1 Micropterix aruncella
GTGTTGGATCCTATCACGCAGTGGAACTCCCAGCATAGCTCTCCCCATGGCTCGTTGCGCGACTTTGAGCCTGTGTATGAGGTCAATAGTTAGCGACCACGTCCGCTAGTGCCGTATGTCGTCACTGGCAACACGCACTGATAAACATTCCTATTGAGGCTCTGTGGTATTTAAGACGAGAAGATATCGCCTAGTTTTCTGAATGCTGCCCATCCGAGTTGGATACAACGGTAGACCTTGTCGTTGTTGAGTCGGCCTAGTTGGATCGTCTCACCCAAATCAACATACCTACTGGTCGATAGCTTCAATCATATCGTTCCCAGCATGTACCAGTATGAGTACGACATTGAGTACGAGTTTGACATGATTTTTGTCTTACCCATGTTTATTCTTAGACCCACCTGTAAAGAGACGGTATTGAGGTCTCTGAGCGTTGTGCCAAGGTCGTCTATCGACTGAGATTCAGGTCGTCCATCTCTTATTGCCGCTTAGATGCCATCTCTTATATCGACTTAGATGCCAAGTCCCTAGAAACCCTCAACCATAAATAAACTATAATGTCAAAAAAAGAGTCTATAATGCAGTCGCTATGGCCAAACACTGCTAGGAGGACAAACATATTGCCGGCTAGTAATAGGTACTAGGTGTCCTTTTGCGGACTCCCGCTTAACCGTAGATTAAACCGTCGGACAGTATATAGGCATTTTGCGTCGTTTGACAGATTCATGCCTAACCGTTTCGGCCGGCCACCAACCATATATAGTATATAAATATATAATATACATGAATAACAAGATTAGGTAACAAGAGGGAATTTATCATAAAACGATTTTGTTAGTATTTAATTTCAAAATCGACCAAAAATTTGCTGCGCAGTTTTTTGCGCGTGAAGGCTGGCTTCCAAGTGGTTAATGGTGATTCCGTTTGTAATGTTTCATTAGGTTGTTCTTACGAACAAACGCGCGGTTACACTCCGAGCACAAAAAAGTCTTTACTTTAAGTTGAACTGTGTTTGTGATGAAATGCATTCTGTGCAAAACCAGTTTCGCATATCTTGTAAGTGAACAGTTTTAATCTCCGGTGCACCGAGTTAACATGGACGGTCAAGTTGCCTCGTTGACAGAATGCGCGTTTGCACTCCAAACATTGCACTCCAACATGTATTCTTTCCTTTGGTAATGAACTCCTTTGACATGTTTACTGAAATCTTGTCGAGATGGAAATGCTTCGTCGCATTGATCACACGTAAACTTCTTTATATTTCGGTGTTTGAAATTTACATGCCTTTTCAAGTCGAAACCTTGAGAAAAGGCTTTGTCGCATTCCTGACATTCAAATGTCAATTTCTTATGAATTGATTCAACGTGCCTTTTTAAGCTACCAGTATGTGCAAAAGCACTCTCCCATTCTCTATATTTGTATCGCTTTAATTTCAGATGCGTCTCATTAATGTGTAAAATCAGATACTTTTTCCTAGAAACAGTTACATTCATCATAAAAAACGTCCTTCGACTTAAAGCATACATTGCACAGCAAATCCACCATATCATCAGGACACTTTCTAACTTCCTACTGCTAAGTATTGTAACGTTACCCGATTAAGAAGAAGCCTGTTGTTAGGTCATGGGAAAATATCTTTCATGGAATTTGGGATCGCCGTGGAAAAAAAAGGTGTAATGGTTTAATGATGTGTGTATGTGGGCGCCACCACGGAAATCTTGGATGATTGGGGTTCGGGTCGCTACGAGAAAAAGCATGCGTGGTCGCTGCCTGACCTTGAACGCCGCAGAAGGGGATACGCGACAGGATTTGGGACTGCGGCAGCTCAGTGGAAAGGGTCGTGGTAAACCCAAGGAATCCTGCGCGGGAAAAGGAGAGCTTCTGGAAGAGAAGGACAGCCTTGCTTCTATTGTGAGAAAAAGGGGAAAACTATGGAAAGAAGAGTGGAGGAGTAATGAATAGGGATATAATATGTACTTACTGTGGGCTTATCGCCGAACCTGGAAAAGAAAGTAGATATTCGACCGCTGTGAAGTCGCACGCGATCTGAGCTGTCAGATCGCTGCGCGGCGGTTTCTGCGTCGATGTGTAGCGGCGAACTTCGCGCCGATTCGGAGCGGTTACTTTCGTATATTACTAATTTGGCCTTGCACCATTTATATCCTAAAGCAAGAATAGTATTTCTCTCCGTGTGCGAGAGATTAACCCTTTTTAAGAGAAAGATTCAAAGTGCGATACAAGGTTTATTACTCATAAATTACAGGTTTTTATTTGGAAAACATTCTCGATTTAAGTATATTAAATATATTCGGGAGGACTTCTAGTACCTTGCAAGCCCTTCGGAGCGGAGGGATCGCCGGAGCGTGCGTGGAAAGTCACGGTAGGTAGGTCGCTAAACTCACGGTAGGTCCGCGCTTACGGGTATTATGGGGATTCCGGAGGTATTCTGGGAACACCTCTATCGATATGCTTTTACAGTGTTTATACAAAGGGGCCTTTTGAAAGGTGAGAACCTTCAACAACCGCCGGCGCGCGGGCCTCGCGTTACGTCGGTCGGGATGCCGCCGACTACTATGGAGCGGGTTCTCTGAATCGTCCCACGGTTTCACGGGAACTACGCGCCGAATCCTTGGATTCTCTCTCGCGCTTGGCTAGGTTGAATAATGTGTCGATTGACGATTAAACGGGAAAAACGCCCTGAGGCGAACTATAGAGATCGCTCTTGCACTAGCTTCGATTGATTAAATTGTTTAATATGAGATATAGTACTTTTAGCTGAACTCTGGGGGGTTTTAAAATTTGGGGAGTCAGAAAAACGTGAACCCTAGAAACTCGCCTGGTATGGAAGGTAGGTCCCTCGGAGGCTGGGGTTCGTTGCGGCTCGACTGCGGGATTTGCGCACTGATGTTGTCCGGTAAACTATTGAATTTCAGACGAACTAATACGTGTCACTGCGGCTCCGCTTTGCAAGAAAATGTGCTGGGGGGTTTGACCCCCAGCGGCCACGGGCACTTCCGCTTCGTTCCGCGGTTCAAAACTAAGAGGGGGTATAAAACTGAACGCCCGATCCGGTCGGTTTTGAATTTAGGCCTCTGGCAATTTTTGCCGCCGAATCCGACTAGGGGTGTGCGTTGTTGTATCGCATGATGCGATTACGGCAACGGTTGGAAGTCGAGATAATTTGTTTATGTGCCGATTAAATTGTGGCGAAGTGCAAAGTGAAATATATCAGAGTTTTACATACTTATATTTTAAGGAGGTAAATTCTCGTGACGAGTATTTTGTCACAGGCCGTCAGTATGGGGTAGCGACGTCCCGGCGCTTTACCACACATAACTAACAGGTTTATAAAAAAACAAAGAATAAAAAATAAAGAAAAATACAGAGAGGAAATAAAGAAAGAAAAAATATTGAAGTGAGAGTCCACTAACTAGGTGGTTGTAATAACAACGGAAGGTATAAGATTTCTATTCCTAACGTATCTTTCTGCGATAAGGAGGAAAAAAGAAAATAAAAAAAAGATGTCCCGAAGGAAAAACTAGTGGCCTTAGGAAGAGAAGATAAAATAATGGACCTTTGTAAGGGATTCTTACTCTAACAGTTACCTTTGAGATCGGATTTATGGAATCGTATTTAAGGAGTTCGGATTCGTGGAAATGAAAAGAAATATGAGCTGAATGGCTTGCTAGGCAACATTTACGAGACTTGTCGAGTCGGTGTTCGTCGTCGGTCGCTCGTCGTCGCTCAAGCGGCCGGGGTGGCCGTGGTCTCGCGGCGGCTCCTCGTACACGTAGTTCCATCGGCCGGGGTGGCCGTGGTCTCGCGTCAGCTCGTCGTCAGGTCCATCGGCCGGGGTGGCCGTGGTGTCACGTCGGCTCCTCGTTCTCGTAGTTCCATCGGCCGGGGTGGCCGTGGTGTCGCGTCAGCTGAAGAAGCGGTTTCGGGTTGAAACCGGTTTGGGGACAGCCGGGTTGTTGGCTGTGCTCGTCCCGTCCTTGTATGCCTCGAACAATGGAAAAGGTTGTGCGTTAGCAATGCTGCCTGGGTACTGACAAGTGGCATCGTGCTTTGGTAAAGTTTACAGATAAAGGCCACTGTCGACCGGTGTCAAGAAAACAGTGAGCGTTCTTTTATTATCGCATTATAGAAGAAAAATGTCTGATATTATGACGCTGCGATACACTTTCACTTTAATGACTGCTTAGCACTTAGTAACTTTAACTACTTATCACTGGTTTAGTGTCCCATATTTAAAGCCCCAATTGTGTGCAAGAGGATTGTGCACTATCATATAAAATGTCCGGCAACAATTCGTCGTTACTAAGGAAAGTTTGTATACTGCCTTTAACCGGTGTGCTGCTTCGGGTCGCTGTGTGCCGAAGACTGCTGCTGCGGAGGGATTTCGTTCCGCTGCGCGAGCGCGTCTCGGTTCCGTAGGCTGATGCCTACGTGGCGTTATCCGATGGGGTTGTGATGCCTGCGTCAGTGGGATGTGCCACCTCGCTGTCATCGCCCAAGTAGTGCCGCGCGAGCAATAAGCGTTGAGTGCTTAGTCGCTGCGGTGCTGCTGCAGTCCAGGTCATGAGTGTTGTCATGATTGTGCTTGCTCGTACGGTGTCCATGTACTGCAAAGTGCATTTCCCGAGCCGTAAATGTTCGTTTTGGAAGTTCACATTGGCAGGATAGGTTGAGGAAGGACAGGCGGGGTTCCTTCTGACTATTGTTTTTTTATTTGAGAAAGGACTAGTGCGGGAACGCTATCTTTACATTTCCAAAAAGAATTATAGTGAATTTCCTAAGTACATTTTTTTTTTACCATCTCGCAAGTTGTAATTTAACAGATAAAAGAAAGAGAAAATAACGATAATGTAGAGGAAAAAACCGTTTAAAGAAAAAAAAAAATGAAGTAAGCAAGAAATACAAGCTTAATCTATACTACTTTTCGAGAGAGATTAGTGTTATCTATGTGAGATAACAAAGTAAAACAAAAAAAATAAGAAAATAGAAAATAAGAAAACCGTTAAAATAGAAAAAAAACAATGAAAGGTTTTACAAAGTTTTCGGCTTTGCTTAGTTGCGCTAAGTGGCGTTTAATAATTGACGCTTTAAGAAATGCGATTGAAGTGAGTCACTTGATATGTGAGGTAACGTTCCTCCCTGCTGATGGCAGGTAAAGTTTAAACATATGTATTAATAAAATATTAAAAGGAAAGGTAATTGCTTTTGCTTCGTCCACTACTGTACGCAATGTCTTTTTTGACGGATATTGCGTACGGCATTTCGGATCTTACGGGCGATGTGTATGTGACATCATATAAAAAAAAATTAAAAAGAGAAGAGAAAAAAAATATACAATGACATAGAAGATGTCCTAGTAATACGCAGTATTTCTGCCACGTAGTTGTCTGATTTTAAGTTTGGTTTCGCCGTGTATTTCCGCAGTCAAACCGTTTGTGAGTTCAGGGAAATGAGGTGAAATGAGAAAGAAAAATATGATTGTAAAATTGTACGTTGACAAGCAACTTTGGTATAAGTAAAAAATGATTGAAAATTTGTGTCCTTACGCGGCCGGGGTTGTTGTGAGATTCTGGGAAATTCGTTCGGCTTACAAAGTAAAAATGTGTAAACAAATATATGTTGTTTTTCAGGAACCGGACAGTGTAAATAAAGATTTATATAAAAAAAATAAAAGAAGAAAAAGTATATGACATCGCTGTAAGGAGCGTAATGTCGAGTGATAGTAGGGTCGTAGTGACCTAGCTGAACCGGCCTGTTTTAGGTGACTCGTGCTTTCAGTCGGAATGACGGACTATTTTATATGTGGTAGTTCCGACACCACGGAATTTTAATTTCTGCGAGTCGTTGTCATCCTTCTTTACGCGAGAAGTATAGATGATATATAATAATGGTAAATGTCACAGGGTTTGTTATAGGTAACCTGTTTTGTATGGGTATAATTTAGATGTGCCGAACGTAAGAATTTTCGTGTTTGTGGAGTGTTTGACTTTGTTTTGGGGTATTATGTTTTAATATTTTGGGGTGTTCTTTTGCGTGGAACCTACAATATTCAGTTTGTTAGGGACGTGACAACTGTCATGCTTTTAATGTCAAGCAGTTGGTTCTTGAGTGTTAAAGACTCTCAATTTTCTATATTCTCGATGTAATGTTATTATATGCTCCTTTTTCCGTGTTTCGGTGATTTTCGGTCACAACTACTTTATCGGAAGACAGATACACTTAACAGTAGGACTTGTGAGGTCCTGAGTGTTCAAAACTAACAAAATTACTATACGATGTACTGGGAAAATTGTGTCGAGGGAGAATAATATTTTGAGTAGTTGACTTAGAGTTTACGTTTCGCGTTGCATCCACTCTCCTTTCTTTCTTCTTCATACAGCAACTTCCTTTCACGCGACCTTTCATATTAAACTATTGGTCTTGTACTGTTGTATCATTCTTGACAATATTCTCTAGTGTTAAAAATATAAAGCGTATTGGTAAATCGTTTGTTCTGATGCTTATTTTTCTTTCCGAGGGAAAGATCGAATGATTAGGGACAAACTAAATGAGCTAAAACCTTTTATTTAGGTCGTGTAAAAGCCTATCTGCGGAAATATAACCGCACCTTGACGGATAGCAAGGTTGAATCAAGGACATTCGCAAGCTGTGAATAAAATTGTTGTCAACGACGGTTTCGCGTTCTACTAGGGCCTGTTTCGCTGGACAGTTGTTCGAAGCTATTCCGTGTTGTACAAACATAAAAATATAGTTAAAAAAAATGTATAAAATTGGTACGTGTGTACCCATAAAAAAAATAAATAAATAGATCGCGACAGATTTTAATTCGGTCGGACTACTGAGGTGTTTTTCGTCTGAAATAGGCAGGGATATATGTGCCACCGAACCCAATACAATAATAAAATATAGACTCATATAACGTATGGTCTTAGGTCGGGAATTACCTCGATTCTAGGTAGGTTCACAAGGCTTATCTAAGGGAGTAGGTCGTTGTTTGTTTAAATGATATAAAAATAAAATATATTAAGGGAATTATGTATTGTAATATAAAATTATGCGACGGTAAAAATGAGATACCAGATGGCGCTGCCATCTGGTATGGGGTTTTATAAAAAAAAAAATATGAAAATATTTTTTTTTTGTATAAATGTCTAACTTGTCGACTAATTTTTTGACCTTTTGGTACTTCGTATTGTAGGTTCATTGAATTTAGTTTAAGCTATTTTTGAGGGGTTTGTTTGTTTGTTTGTCTCACGGCGGGGGAGGTTTGTTTATTTTAAGTTTATATACCCTTTTAGCATCTTGTTTTTCCTTTCGTTTTGATTTTAATACGTCTGTTAGAGCTTTTCTCGGAACGTCACCGGTATTTTCCCCTCAGCTCCCTTCTCCTGCCTTTCGTGCGCGTCCGTCTCTTAAGCCACTAGTTCCTTGCAAGGTCCTTCACGTGATGCACTCCTCTGCTGCGACCGCTTTCGTCAGCGATCTCATATGCTGTGGGGGATTTCTTTGCTATGATTGTGCATTTTATGTAGCGCGGAGCGAGTTTGCTTGAGAAAAAGTCTACTTTCCTGGAGAGCGTGTGGTTCTTTGCCCAAACGGTATCTCCTGGATTAAAATCCACATGCTTCCGCCTGAGATTGTAACGCTTAGCATTATTTTGCAATGATAGTAGCATTTTTTCTCGCACTACGTCATATGCGTCGGCTAAAGAATGTAATCACCATGACACCTTGTGTGTGAATGTATGGGTGTAGGTATGTGTGTAAATGTGTGTACTAATGAGTGTAGGTGTGTGCAATTATGTATGGTAATATGTGGAAGTGTGTGTACGTGTGTGTTGAAGTAGTAATCGCTAACAAATTAAGATTTAAAATTGTATGAATACTGTGTTTTTGATTATTTATTTATTTATTTATTATAAAAGGTACACAAACAATACTCTAATATTACATGGCTATCGCTAACATTTTTACTTTGTTTCTAATTAGGGTATAATATTATATGCGTACTCCGCATGCTTAATTTATAATTGCGTATGTGCCGTATCTCATGATTTACAAAATTATCAAAATTATCAAAATTATCAAAAATTATCAGTACAAAAATTAATATTCTTAAAAATTATCAAAACAAAAATTAAAAATTTTAGAAATAAGTTTACAGTGAATTCTGAAAAACAATTAAACAATGAAATGGTAAAAAATAGATCAAATATTGTCTGGAATAAAATAATAAAAACATAAAAATTATCAAAACAAAAATTAAAAATTTTAGAAATAAGTTTAGTGAATTCTGAAAAAAAGTTAAACAATTAAATGGTAAACAAAAAAAAATTAGATCGAATAATGTCTGGAATAAAATAATAAAAACATACGGTAAATTATCAATTTGTTTCATAATACGTTATTTATAATGGACTTAACTACTAATGGTCCCAGGTTGAAGAAATCAATGTTATCGGTTATAGTGTTGTATAACCGGCATGTACGTGAGATAGGATTGTGGAAAGATTGATTTGTCTGCGAAGTGGGAAGGTGAAATGTTAAGTGCTGCCTCAGTCGCCTGGATGGTACGTTGAAATTTAACGCTTCTAATAAATCTGGTGAGTCTATCCCGCCGTTAAGAAGTTTATGCAGAAACATTAGACTTCCGCACTCTCTCCTCTTTCTAAGAGTAAAAATCTTAAAATAATTTAAACGCTCTTCATAAGAGTAGAGAGTGCGTGATAGGCCGGTTTTATAGGTTACCATACGCATATACTTCCTCTGCACAGACTCTATCGCTTCCGAATGCACCTCATAGTATGGATTCCAAATTATGGAACCAAACTCCAGTTGGCTGCGTACAAGAGAATTATAGAGCAAGTTAAATGAGTTAATATTTTTAAACGGTTTAGTAACCCTATATATAAAACCCAGTGTTCGCTCGCTCTTACTTACTACATTGTTGATATGCTCTCTAAAAGTCAGGTGCTCGTCGTGAAGTATTCCTAGATCTCTTACACTTTTTGTAGATTTTAGTGTTGAATTGCCGATAGAGTAAGGGTAGTCTTTAATTTGCTTATTTCTAGTGAAACGAATAATTTGACATTTTTCAACATTCAGTTCCATTCTGTTAGATTCACACCAATTTTTCAATTCGCAAAGATCTTTCTGTAGTGCATTGCAATCCTCCATTGTCAGTATTTCTTTGAATATTTTTAAATCATCTGCATACATTAGATGCCGACAGCGTAGACTCTTAGAGAGATCATCAATGAATATTAAAAATAGAAGTGGTCCGAGATTTGATCCCTGAGGCACACCAGATTTAACTAAGGCAGGGATCGATGTATATCCTTTCACACGAACAATTTGTGTCCTATTTGATAGGTACGACTTCATCCATCTAAGTAGGTTACCGTGAATACCGTTATTTGCAAGTTTCATATGTAATATGTCATGATTAACTTTGTCAAACGCTTTAGCGAAGTCGGTATACACGGCATCCACCTGGTGTTTCCTATTAAACGCGGATGAAATGTACTGGTTGTACTCCAACAGGTTAGTTTCCACCGATCGGTTTTTGGTGAATCCATGCTGGTACGGACAGATTATATGTTTAAAATGTCGTGTAACATGATCACAGACAAGAGATTCGAATATCTTTCCGAAACAGGAGAGTATGCTTATTGGTCTGTAGTTAGATACTGAATTCCTGTCTCCGGATTTATGAATCGGTATGATATTAGCAATCTTCCACTGCGATGGAAATACTCCTATCTCAAGACATTTATTATATATAATGTGCAATGGCTGTACGATTTCTGTTGAACATTTTTTAATGAATAAGGGAGGGATTTCATCATGACCTGGACCTTTACTATCATCTAACATTTTTAACTTAGTTCTAATATCTATTTTATTAATAATAATATTGCATAGCGAGTAATTAGCACTCGAAACACACACACTTTGTTGAGTCAGCTGCACTGGGTTAGCATCAAAAACTGAGGAAAAGTATTCCGAGAACAACTCGCTTATTCCGGATCCATCGTTGGCAGTTTTGGATTGAAAATACATAGTATCCGGTATCGCTGGTTTTGCTTTTTTTGCTTTTACGAATGACCAGAATGGTTTACTTGTCTTATTTAGAGACTCTTCAATTGTCTTAATATAGTCATTATAGCTTTCTTTTATCATTTTTTTACCTCTTTTTCTCAGCAAAGAAAATGTTTCGTAGTCGACCGCGTTGCCGTACCTTTTTGCCTTTTTTCTGAATTTTTCTTTTTCCTTCAGCAACTTTATACAGGATGTATTTAACAATGCAGGATATTTTGAGGGTCTTTTGCTCTTGAATGGTATTGCTATTTTAATTATTTCCCACAGCTTGGAATAGAATGTTTCGACTAATAAATCTGGGTCATCACCCGTTAGGCATGTATACCAGTTAATTAGTGATAATAATTCAGTACATTTTTTGTAGTCGCCCTTAAAGAAATCATATCGAGCTGTTGCAGTATTTTGAACCAGCTCGACGTTATATGCGAGTTTCAGATATATGTCTAGCGGTGGATGATGAGCGTCGACTCGGCTTATTGCTGTGGAACTTTTAACACATATATTGTCTTTGTCAGACAATATTAAATCTAAAATTCGATCGAAAGGGTTCTTGATATAGTTAGATTGGGTGAGGTTACCGGTCGACATAAGTTCCTGTAGGGCTATGGATTTTTGCCCTGAAAAATGTATTTCGCCTAT
This sequence comes from Micropterix aruncella, assembly GCA_944548615.1. Taxonomy (NCBI): domain Eukaryota; kingdom Metazoa; phylum Arthropoda; class Insecta; order Lepidoptera; family Micropterigidae; genus Micropterix; species Micropterix aruncella. Next base: position 10,758 of record CALYMY010000357.1, read on the forward strand.
ATCCCCTCCATTTTCACAGATTCTGTTCCAATTGATATGCGGTAGATTGAAATCTCCAATGATGACGTTTTGATTTTGTATTTCTGAGTTTATACAGATTTCTTGACATTTTGAAGTAAAACATTGAAATTTATTAATCGGGATGTTAGGTGGTAAATAGACTGTACATATATTTAGAACCTTCTTTTTAGAATTATTCGGCTCTATTTGTATCCATAGATCTTCGTTTTCCGTTTCCCATAATGGCATTCTTCTAGACTTGATTGTATTCAGTACAGCCACCAGAACTCCGCCCCCGTTGTTATATTCGGATGCACTGGATTCCCGATCTCGCCGATATATGACATAACGTGAATCAAATATTTCGCCATCGTATACACCAGAGTTCAGATTAGTTTCCGTCAGACAAATTATATGATAGTTGTTGTTTAACACCTCTAGGTTTATTTCTTGTAGTTTAGATCGCATCCCCCGAATATTTTGGTAATAGATGTTATAGTAATTGAATTTTATATCTTAACTTAATTAAGGCTTGCGTTGTGGTAGTAATATTCCTATTTCAAAGTGTGTAGCATCGTAATATTTTTAATGTTGATTGCTGGAGTGTTGTTATTTTTCCGCATAAATATAAGGCCATTTCGGATCCAGACGAATTCCCATTTGTTATTTTTAGCCCATATTCTGGATGCGGCATGTATCGCCTTTCTTTCAGGAGATAGGTGTTCGCAGACATAAACTGGAGTGCTATGGTCTCCTAGGATTCCAAGGTGAGAAGTGTTTATTTTATTATTTCTATATTTCTTATTGTATTCTCGTACGGATGCAAGGATTTCGTCTCTCATCCTAATGCTATTCAAGGATACAACAATATTCCTAGGCCTGTTATTGCTTGTGTCCATGCGAGCTACTCGGTGACAGGCGGTTATTTGCTCAGTTTGAATAGGGACATTAATACTTTTACATAAATTTCGGAGCATATCCTGTATATTTTCGTTTCGGCGTTCTGGTATGGCTTGCAGTTCAATATTGCAGTTACGACTCTTTTGCTCGATCTGGGAGACTCGTGACTTCAGATCTGTGACATCTGCACGAAGAGATAAATTTTCCTTCTCAAGGTCAGTAATTTTTGTGTTTTTCTCATTCATTTTCTTAGATATTTCATCATATTGATTTGACAGGAATTCTAGTGATGTTTGCAGAGATTGTAGTGCCATCAAGCCTGACTTTACTTCACGTAACTCCCTATTTATTTGATTTCCTATAATGTCTTTGAGGTCAGAGATCATTTCGCTTCGAATTTCATTCCTCAGACATATTAGTTTTTCGTCGAGGTAGGTTTTTAATTGCTCAAAAAACGTCAAACCATCTTTTCCGGATAATACAGGTCCAGGTGATCTTTCAGTGGCCACTCCATTGCTAATATCCAAACCCGTATTTTTTGCAGTCCTTGGATCTAAAGAACTACATTGATCACATTGCCATTGTGCCATGTTTTTTTCTGTAAGTTTATTATAGTTCATTTTCAACATATTGGCGCATTTTAAATGATAATGTTCTCGGCAGTGCACGCAGGACAGTTTCTCTTTAGTTGTTATAGATTTCTCGCATTTTCCGCAATCCATGGTATTAAATATTTAAGAAATAAAAGATGAAATATAATGAAATGTCCAATAGTCCACTTATTTGTAAAGTTTGCGGCTCAATAAATATATCGTACGATATTTTTTGTGACAATAGTGATCCTCCCTATTTCATGTCAAGTATGTAGGTGAAGTCGATTTACGCCGATGACGGAATTGCCGATTACTATTTTCATTCGAGGTAGACCGTCGGTAAAGTCGCCTCTAGTCAGATCTGTGGTCAGATCAGTGGTCAGATCGCATTTGATTCGTCGCTGGGATTGACGTCAGCGCGATGCGTTGCGACGGCGATCGCGATTGGTTATTGATCTTCTTGTAAATAGTAAAAATGACCAGCTGAATTAGCCGAGTATCAGAATAATAAATTGTCGATTACTCACGATCCTCAGTATGAAATCAATCACAATTTTGACGACTCGATGGCGCTTATACTGTTTTCGGAACTAGTTGCACGTTGACTTAGAAAAAACGACTAATAATAATAGAAAAGATTAATTACTTTCTGATTGACAGATCGATGTTGACACATACACATACGTTGACACATACACGAGTTAATGTATGTTAGAGCCCCAGTTGGGAAGACTTGTGTGGATGTGTGTATAAATATGTGTGTGTGTGTTACGAGAGTGTTAATGTGTGTGTTAATATTAATTTGAATTAAAAAGGAAAAGTGAAAGAGAGCCAAAAAGAATTTAAATGAAAGTGAGTTGATAAAGTGAAGAGCTATTATGTTTTGAATTAAAAAATAAAAATGAAAGAAAAACCAAAAAGAATTTAAATGAAAGTGAGTTGATAAAGTGAAGAGCTATTATTTTTTGAATTAAAAATAAAAATGAAAGAAACCAAAAAGAATTTAAATGAAAGTGAGTTAGTGAAGTAAAGAACTATTATGTTTTGAATTAAAAAAAAATAAAATGAAGAAAAGCCAGAAGAATTTAAATGAAGGTGAGCTGAGAAAGTGAAGAGTTATTATGTTGCTGTTAGTTTGTACAACTCCAGAAAGTGGTGTGAAAAGAAGAAGAAGAAGGGGAGCTAGTTATTAAAGCGAATGTGGATAAAAGAAAAATAAAAATAAATAAAAATAAATATTAATTTGAAGAAAACAAATTCCTATATTGTGTTGATGTTGTTTCGAATTTTATAAGTGCTAAATAATGATGAAGAAGAAGAAGAAATATTCGAAGAGTGTACTATGTTATGTGTGTGATCCTTGTATTTAGTGTTGTAAGTTTGTGTAATTAATATTTTATGAAGAAGAAAATATTTGCTTGAAAATATTATTTGCGATAGTGTGTAACGGTCCTTATTTTCCTTATGCAGAGTATTTTTTTGTATGTTATTGAAGCGTATTGACGTTGCTACATCACAAAGGAATGCAAGAGGCTAGTACCGAAGACGATGCGAGTTAAGAAGAAAATAATAATTTTGAAAAGGAGAAAATGAATTTCTATGTGGCGTTGATTTTGTTTCGAATTCTATATTAAGTAGTAAATAATGCTGATGAAGAAGAAGAAATGTTCGTAGGGTGTGTGATATTATGTGTGTTATCGCTGTATTTATTATTGTATACTTGTGTATATATTATTTTATGAAAATAAAATATTTGTTTGAGGATATTAATTGCGATGGTGTATGATGGTCCTTATTTTCTGGATGTCCGTGTATCGTCGGAGCGTATTGAGCTGTCACGAAGGAATGCAAGGAAATAGTATGAAGACGGGGCAAGCCGACAGAAAGAAAAGCCGAAAAACAAAGTACCAGATGCGGACGTACCTTTATACTGCTTCTATCCGATGTAGATGTCGAAAGTTCGTTGCAAAATTTGCACGAAATGGCTGCGCTAAAGTGAAATCGAACGTCTATTCAATTTTGTATCTGAAATCGTTCAGCCAATGGGCCGCAGAGCGTAGTATTTTTTAGCCAGAAGTAGTACATTTATGGTGTGGTATTTTTTATTTGTTGCGTACAACGATGTATGAAGAATATTAATATGGGAAAGTATATTTTGTGAATGATCTAGGAAAAAAATATAAAAGAGTATTTTAGGGCGGGATTGGGTGGGAAATATTTTGTTTACTGAAATAGTACAGTTTAATATGTATGTAAAAAAAAATTTTGGCCCAATTTCTGGAACCAAAGTGGGGATTATATAAAAAGAATAATGTATATTTTATTTGAAGGTTATGTGTATGTATATAATAATAGGGAAATATAGTAAGTATGTTAGAGCCCCAGTTGGGTGACAATTTCTGTAGCCAACGGGGGAAAAATAAAATTAAAAAAGATTTTTAGATAGTTTTGAAAAAATTATGCCCCACGTTATGACAAAGTTACAGCCTCGCGTTGGGCGTCAATTTCTGTAACGTTACCCGATTAAGAAGAAGCCTGTTGTTAGGTCATGGGAAAATATCTTTCATGGAATTTGGGATCGCCGTGGAAAAAAAGGTGTAATGGTTTAATGATGTGTGTATGTGGGCGCCACCACGGAAATCTTGGATGATTGGGGTTCGGGTCGCTACGAGAAAAGGCAGGCGTGGTCGCTGCCTGACCTTGAACGCCGCAGAAGGGGATACGCGACAGGATTTGGGACCGCGCAGCTCAGTGGAAAGGGTCGTGGTAAACCCAAGGAATCCTGCGCGGGAAAAGGAGAGCTTCTGGAAGAGAAGGACAGCCTTGCTTCTATTGTGAGAAAAAGGGGAAAACTATGGAAAGAAGAGTGGAGGAGTAATGAATAGGGATATAATATGTACTTACTGTGGGCTTATCGCCGAACCTGGAAAAGAAAGTAGATATTCGACCGCTGTGAAGTCGCGCGCGATCTGAGCTGTCAGATCGCTGCGCGGCGGTTTCTGCGTCGATGTGTAGCGGCGAACTTCGCGCCGATTCGGAGCGGTTACTTTCGTATATTACTAATTTGGCCTTGCACCATTTATATCCTAAAGCAAGAATAGTATTTCTCTCCGTGTGCGAGAGATTAACCCTTTTTAAGAGAAAGATTCAAAGTGCGATACAAGGTTTATTACTCATAAATTACAGGTTTTTATTTGGAAAACATTCTCGATTTAAGTATATTAAATATATTCGGGAGGACTTCTAGTACCTTGCAAGCCCTTCGGAGCGGAGGAATCGCCGGAGCGTGCGTGGAAAGTCACGGTAGGTAGGTCGCTAAACTCACGGTAGGTCCGCGCTTACGGGTATTATGGGGATTCCGGAGGAATTCTGGGAACACCTCTGTCGATATGCTTTTACAGTGTTTATACAAAGGGGCCTTTTGAAAGGTGAGAACCTTCAACAACCGCCGGCGCGCGGGCCTCGGGTTACATCGGTCGGGATGCCGCCGACTACTATGGAGCGGGTTCTCTGAATCGTCCCACGGTTTCACGGGAACTACGCGCCGAATCCTTGGATTCTCTCTCGCGCTTGGCTAGGTTGAATAGTGTGTCGATTGACGATTAAACGGGAAAAACGCCCTGAGGCGAACTATAGAGAGCGCTCTTGCACTACCTTCGATTGATTAAATTGTTTAATATGAGATATAGTACTTTTAGCTGAACTCTGGGGGGTTTTAAAATTTGGGGAGTCAGAAAAACGTGAACCCTAGAAACTCGCCTGGTATGGAAGGTAGGTCCCTCGGAGGCTGGGGTTCGTTGCGGCTCGACTGCGGGATTTGCGCACTGATGTTGTCCGGTAAACTATTGAATTTCAGACGAACTAATACGTGTCACTGCGGCTCCGCTTTGCAAGAAAATGTGAACCGCTGGGGGGTTTGACCCCCAGCGGCCACGGGCACTTCCGCTTCGTTCCGCGGTTCAAAACTAAGAGGGGGTATAAAACTGAACGCCCGATCCGGTCGGTTTTGAATTTAGGCCTCTGGCAATTTTTGCCGCCGAATCCGACTAGGGGTGTGCGTTGTTGTATCGCATGATGCGATTACGGCAACGGTTGGAAGTCGAGATAATTTGTTTATGTGCCGATTAAATTGTGGCGAAGTGCAAAGTGAAATATATCAGAGTTTTACATACTTATATTTTAAGGAGGTAAATTCTCGTGACGAGTAGTTCGTCACAGTATTGCTATGAACCGTGTGTATCGATGTCACAAGAACATATGACGCATCGAAGATTGACATACTTTCTAACCAATAGTTCAGTTTTGTTCATATCTTCATTAACTTCAACTTCTACGTTGATCTCAGCAACCGAATTATCCCGATCCCGTTTAATATAAGAAGCTGAAGTTTCATAATAAGAATCGGAGTTTTCCTTTATACTTTTTTCAATTCCGTCCACTCGGTATCAGTGCTTGCATCGTCGATATCGATTTCAGTTTCTAAGTTTATTTTTACGTTGCTGACATTTTCGCCATCTGTCGACCGATCCATTTTATTTGCAAACGAGGCCGAAAGAAATAAATGAATACAATGCACAAATGTCAAATTTGACAGCTGGTCAGTGATGTTATTTCGAGAAATGAATATTATCGTACTATTTACTGCTTTTTTATAGTGTGTACATTCTCTAGTCGAAATATTTTGATTCGCCAACCGAAACATAGTGTAATTTGTGACATTTAATGGTCGGAAGCAGACTCTGGTGAGTGATCCAATTAACCAGTGTTCATATTTTTATATTTTTTATTTATCAGATCACACTGGTGTTAAACATCCATTACTCCTAAACCTGGCTTTATCTGGAAAACTGAGGGTTTCCTCTGCGTGCAAATTCAAATTTTATTTATTTATTCATGTAATGCAATATTTATAATACATACCATATTTGTATGAAATCGAAGGCTATGGCACTTAAATGAATTGGTTAATTTAGCTGAAGCTACAAATTAATTCCATTAAATATAATTATATGATTATTGGAACAAACTCACCGGCAAAAACTTGAAGGCTTGCTTTGGATTCCCTAGAATTTTAGTATTTTTTTCGTCCAGTCCTTTAGTTTCTTCAGTCCTAACCTTGTATTTATTTATAGGCATTTTATAAACAAGATAAAACCGGATTTACCGCGTGTAGCTAATAGCACCCGACGTTTTGTCGATGTTGCAATCGCCGTTGTCAAGGGTAGATTGCCTTTTAGTCTAATTTATTTCTATTATGTCTATTAATTTATATTAAAACCGCGCAGTCTATACTATAAACGTATATCCGAATACAACATATACTAATGCGTCACATACAACCGGCTTGACATGTACCTACATTTGTAGACATATGTACATATTAAATACTATGTATGTATGTACATACATCTAATGACACAAAATATTGCCTATTTTTATTTTATTTTATAAAATTATTTAATATAAGTAAGACAAGAATTTGACAAAAAGATGTTATACTTTTTAAAAATACAACCATTTTTTGCGAAGCAGATTAGATGACATTTGAGTGGATTTTATGTATATTCCGGGGTGATAGATTGAAAACATAGTAACTTAATTTTTGTCTTTTATTCGTTTCATTTATTCAGGTTGTTCATGAATTCTTAAATACTAAAAAAAAATTATTTACATGAATAACTAACTAAAACTGATTTTTCATATATAAAAGAATCAGCCTGCGTATGTTTGTGCTCGCAAAACTCGAAAAGTAGTCGGTCAAATAACTTGAAATTTTAACCCAAAGTTTCATTCGAATACAAGAGTTTTTATATTTAAATAAAATTTTGACACATTGATTTCGAATATGACTACGCGGTGAAATCTTCGGTGCGCGTCGACATAGGTAGCGCTATCTTTTATTTACTTTCCCATTCATATCATGTCAGACTGAGCCACAGCGACGCGTGGCCGGGTTTAGGCAGTATTAAATATATAAAAAGGTAGATATATAAATCTATATATAAACAAAACTAATACATTTACTAATAAATATATTGAAAAGGTTTCTTATTATGCGCATATAGCTCATTGAGTCATTACTAATAGCAGTGTAATTTTAAATCTTATTATTTACTGTAATCATATTAATTTGTTTTAAATATGGCCAGGTAAATGTATACAATATCAAGTGTCAAATATAGCAAATATTATAGCGACAGAATGTGAGTTGTCATTTCTTCGCACCTTTTCGTCATGAGCTTTTGTATATTTATGAACTTTTTTAAAGTATATTTTCAGAGTCACTGCCGGTTGAACTCTGCACTTTAGCAAACTCTTTTCAACTACTCTTACAAAGGTCACTAAACTACTCTTACGAAGGTCACTAATAACCCGCTTACTCAGCTTACACAGCCTTTCTAGCTTGCTCATGGTCGACCTTGCCATCTGGCTTCTGCGTGAGACCTCCTTTTCGCAGTTTCCGTCGTTGCATATCAAGGAGCCCAGATAGACAAATTCTTTCACAGGTTGAAGGTCACTCAGCTCGTTGGTGCGTTGCATGGTTCCAGCCCGGTTCACAAACATAAGTTTTGTCTTACTGCGGTACGGTAATACAGAATATTAAATAGGTAGGTAGGCGTCTGTTTGCGAGGATGTTAAAGCGCAGTTTATTGGTGCATTCGTTTGATGTGTTTGATTAAGTCGCTCCTACGAGCGAAAGCGCGGGTGCACTCCGCGCAAGAATAATTCCTTACTTTGAGATGCACTGCGTGTGCGTGTTTTATCAAACCTGCTTTCTGTGCAAAACTACTCTTACACATCTTGCAAGTGAACAGCTTCAATCTCCGGTGCACCGAGTTAACATGGACAGTTAAGTTACCCTGTTGGCAGAATGCGCTTTGACACTCAGAACATTTAAATTCCTTTATTTTATAATGAACTCCATTCACGTGTTTTTTTAAATCTCGTCGGCACGAAAATGCTTTGTCGCATTCCTCACAAGTAAATTTCGTCATATTTCGATGTACGAAATTAACATGCCTTTTTAAGTCGAAGCCTTGAGAGAACGTTTTGTCGCATTCCTGACATTCAAATTTAAATTTCTTATGGACTGCTTCTACGTGTCTTTTTAAGCTGCCTTTTTTTGTGAAAGCACTCTCGCATTCTTCACATTTATATCTCTTTAATTTCAGGTGCGTTCCATTAATGTGTAAAATCAGCTTAGTCTTTCTAGAAAAAGAGCAGTTACATTCGGAACAAATAACTTTCGACTTATCGCATTTATTGCAGAGCAAGTCCACCATATTGGGATCTTTCTCTCTCCGCAATGAACTTCTTGTATCGATGTCACAATCACACACCACGCATCGAAGATCAACAAACTTTTTAACCGATACATTGGTCTTGTTCAACACTTCATCAACTTTAACTTCCACTTTGATCTCAGCAAAAGAATCATCTCGATCTCGTATAATGTAAGAAGTTGAAGTTTCTAGATAGGAATCAGAGATTTCGCTCTTTACTTTTTCCAATTCCGTCCACTTAATGTTGGCGTCTGCTTCGTCGATATCGATTTCAGTTTCTAACTTTATTTTGAGGTTACTGATATTTTCGCCTTCTGTCGTTCGATCCATTTTATCTGCGAAAGAGACAGAATGATTTCACAAATAAATAAATGAAGAAATGTCAAATTTGACAGCTGGCCAGTGTTGGCACTTTGGTAAAGGAATATTATCGTAAACTTAGTATTTTTTTTAAATCGTGGGTAGGTACGTTTCGTTGTTAATATTTGGCTAACTTTATTTTTATGTTTGTGAGACTCTTGTGTTATCGACCCATTTTTTTATTTTATTTATAGACTGAGACCGAATTATTTCAGAACGAAGTGAATGAAGAAAAATACGTCAAATTTGACAGGGGACTAGCAATGGACTAAACCAAACGAAAACTATCGTGGTACCTACCTAATGCTTAGTTCTCTTTTGTCGAAACATTTAGGTTACCAAAATAGATTAGCAATGCCATTGTTATATATGGGTTTGATTGCTAAACCATTCAGAAACGGCGATAGAAAATGGCGCTGATAGCATTGACGTTCAAACTAATAGCAATTTATTTGACCATCTATAATAACATTGATAATGAATGGTTTCTTATAAAGCGCTGCTTGATTATCCAAACCCAATAATTTACCCAATGATAACAATAATATCATTCAATTATTAGTGCCATATATTTAATTTTTTGTGTAGGCTGATCACATCACATAAATTATAGGTACAGCGAAATAGAATGCAATCTATTAGTCTATCTGAACTTAAAGTGCGTTATTATTTATATTGTTATTATAAGGGATTATTTATTAAAAGGGAAACTGTGCTTGATTGCGTTTCTCCGTGAACTAAACTTGGAAATTAGTTCGTGTGAACGAGACAGGGCAATACGCTAGATCGGAATTTGAAATGAAAGATTGTCACTTTTTCGCATTAAAACTACCCGCGAAAGATAAAGCATCTGAATCTAACACCGCACGAAATGTGTTCAAATTTATCCGGATGAGTATACAGGTAGTTTTGTCGACGATTATTCGTTTCGTTTCCCGCTCTAATGTATTGCTTTATCTCGTTCGCTTGAATTACTGTCAGTTTTAGTTCACAAGGAAACGCAACGGGGCCCAATGTTAATTTATTTATTTATTTATTTATTTATTACAATCGAACTTAGTGTCGTTTTATTCGAATTTATTACAATCGAACTATTGCAAGGATATGAAAGGAGAGGGGTGGGATACATGCAGGATAGGATATAGGTAGTGTTTTGAATCAATTTGTATACTCACTATATAATCACTTCCTAGACGTCTAGTGAGCTAAGGACAGCCTCGCTGAATTTAGGTTGATTCAAGTAAAAAATGTCGATATCATGTCAATAAAAGTGATTAATTATTAAAATCCTGTACACTTAAGAGGGTGCTGCACGAAATTTCTCAAATTAGGGTCTAGCGTTTTAGTTATTCCGCTAAAACTACGCTAATAAAAGCAGTGACAAAAAACAGTCGTTTTTATCAATAAGTTATTTATAAGGTGAGCTAATAAATTTGTCAATAGTTTGCGTAGTTTTTTATAAAAACACCCGAGAAAATATACAAAAATGGGCGCGGGGTTTTAGTCCTCACAGGGAAAATAATAACTAATTTGAATTACAAATTATTATAAAAGAAAGTTAAATGACATATCTTCACTATAAAATATTTAAATTTCAATTATTGTAATAGGATTTTATACAATAAATCCCAGAAAATCAGGTATCAGATTCTCCATACATTTTTTGTATGGGCTGGCCGCGTTAATAAATACACAGGCGCGCTATGAAATAGATTCACTTCCCTGCTGCTATTGGAAGCGAGAGCACGTCTTTTTCGTTTAGATCTTATCAGTTCCCGCTCACGTAATATTTTATTTTTCTACACCACAGTGCCGCGTCGTCACGCATCGTCACGAGAAAGCAAGCAGCAGTAAGTATTTTATTTTTTATATTTGTTTTTTATTAATGGATGTTTATGGCATCTTTGTTATAACTTATTATAATACTCTACATGTATTTTAGTTAATGGGGAAGCGCAAGAAAACATATTTGGTTTTTTGAGAAACGCCATAGAATCAGCGTGAAATTTCAGTCTGAAGACATGAGAAAGCGATGTTGTTTTCAGTCCGAGATATAAGAAAATGAGATAGTTTTAAACCCCAAGATTCGATCGATACGATGCTCATTATATAAAAAATAGATCGACTCCAATAAGCGTAAAACAATTGAAAATATTTTTTGAAGGGACCACTATTCGAAACTTGTAATCTCGAATAGTTTAGTTAATTTGCGTGAAAAACCTGAAATTCAATAAAAAAATACTGAAAGACGTATAAACCATGTACAGGTAGAATATTGATTTTGAAAAGCAGTTTCGCCATCAGGAGTGAGCAACGAAGGACATTTCGGCATGCAGATGTAACACTTTCGTAAGTTGAAAATAAGTGGTTGGCTGTAAGATATTTAGCTTACAAAGAGCATTGATGGGATATGCACTGATTTAAGGTTGCGACACGTCATTTAAACCAGAAAAAGCACGGGAATTTTAAAATCAAATAGTCTTTGAAAATATTCAAAACTATAGAATACTTATAAATATTTTGAAACTATAGAAAAATAAAATAATTTAAAAATAATTTTAAAATCAAATAGTCTTTGAAAATATTCAAAACTATAGAATACTTATAAATATTTTGAAACTATAGAAAAATAAAATAATTTAAAAATAATTTTAAAATCAAATAGTCTTTGAAAATATTCAAAACTATAGAATACTTAGAAATATTTTGAAACCATAGAAAATTCAAAAAATTTGAAAATCATTTTAAAATCTAATAGTTTTTGAAAATATTCAAAACTATAGATACTTTGAAATATTTTGAAACCATAGAAAAATAAAATAATTTGGAAATCATTTTAAAATCAAATAGTCTTTGAAAATATTCAAAACTACAGAATACTTAGAAATATTTTAAAACCATAGGAAAATAAAATCCTTTGAAAAACATTTTAAAATCAAATAGGCTTTGAAATGTTCAATATCATTCCAATTCCAATATCATTCCAATTGTTGTTGAAACTTTCCAATTGTTCATCCAACGGGCGAATCCCGGGGAGCACAGAGTGAAATCCACAAAACTCCTCTTCGAGACTGTTTAAAAGTGGCATTCATTAATTTATTTCTTTATTAATTTTAATTACATATTTGAAGTTGTTCAAAAATATATAACCACATTAAGCCGCGAAATCTATCTGTACCTTCTTTCCGTCGGAAGTAGTTTATTTATAAACGTAACTGCTTTTTGAAATAATAAAAATTTTGGTGTAGCTATTTATACCTATAATAATTACTGTTTTTTATCCTTCTCGACATACATTTTATCCTCGTACTGATGAGAATAACAATGTTATAATTGTTTTAAGCATTATCCATTTTTATTTCTTTACTCAGAATCATAAAGTATCTGCTATCCTGATAGTGGAAGCGGTTTGTCTCATATTTTGAAAGAATACTGTAAATTGTGATAAAAGCAAATCCTTTTGCACACGTGTGTTCATTAGACCAAAATAGTCGATTTGACCTGCCGCTCCGACATATTTGGCCCAGCGGACTCGAAATGGCGGCAATTTTCCAAGATGGCCGCTAATAAACCAAAATGATTATTCTCGTGCTGATTTTAAAGACCCAAGGGTCGTTTTTGGTTATTTTGGTGTCGTACATTTCAAATATGATGCTGAAAATATAAACATAAATAAATATAAATAAATAATTCCTTACAAACAAAGTAGAATGTGTACAATCATTTATATATAGTGTAGTATAGTGTAGTATAAAACGGCCATGGTACATTTATTTTGACCAGTTCTGATGATGATACCAAGTACAAAAGTTTAAATTTTCTGGCCAAAGGTACAAATATGTTCAAATCGGTTTAAAATACGTTCAAAGGTTGTTCAAAACACATATAGTTGTCATATTTGAGCCAGCGACCACAAATTCAAAGTCAAAGACCCATTCACATATTCTATATATAGTTCAAATTTTCCATGTTTTCTGGGTAGCAAATTTCAGAAATTACTTACAGCATACACAAAATTATTCTCTCGTTTGACTTTTTTGACAGTTTTGACTTAAGATTCGTCTTTTCCAGTGTGCAAATACTCGAAAAAGACGCGTATAACATAACGGTAACGTGAAAGTAAATACTCGTTAAAAATGTTAACAATCCTGTTTAAAATTAACTAAAGTTATTTTTATTGCCATATTTGAAATATACGACCCCAAAATAGCCGAAAAGGCCCATGGGTCATTAAAATCAGCATGAGAAAAATCATTTTGGTTTATTAGCGACCATCTTGAAAAACGGCCGCTATTTTGAGTCCGCTGGGCCAAATATGTCGGAACGGCGGGTCAAATCGACTATTTTGGTCTAATAAATACGTGTGCAAAAGGATTTGCTTTTATCACAATTTGCAGTTTTTGTTATTTGCAATTTGCTATGAGCAATAAAATGATAAAATGGGGGTTACTTCGCTTTGGCGGGCGACTGTCTGTTCAGCGTTGTCAATGTATGCGATTTATTCATACATACGTGCGTGGCCGCTGCCGGCAAGCGTAAATTACCTACATTTGTGTAACGGCATAGGCTCAGGACCCTCTTAAATATTTCAATCTTAATTTGATTTTCGGCTCTAATAGCTGAGGAGCAAATTAAGTTTTGGCTAGAATCACTAATAACATTATTTATAGTTTATAATGAACACACATTCAATTATGATGTGTTATATGCACGGCTCCACTTACTGTACAGTGTACATAGTAGTCGTCAACATTTACCTAATAATATTTATGTAGTGATTATTATACATTGAGAAGAGTCTGGTTTTACACCAACTACTCGTATATTGTTGCGTATCTAGGAAAAAAAAACGGTGGCCAAAAGCTTCTTCTTTCCTGGCTTACCAACATACAAGAAAGGAAAGTATTGTGGACTCGCTTGATTTTTTTTCGAAATGAAGATCGCGGCTCGGCGATATTGACGTATTCAATTCGTCATCTATCGCTCTTAAAAAAGCAATAATTAATGACGGTGTTGACGTATCATTGTAATCGCACTATATAATATAATATTAATAATATGTATTCAAGTGTATATGATAAATATATTTAAATTATATGTATGACAATATTATGTATACATTATGGAACTTGTATTCACATAAAATTGTATTTACTTATATGACTCCCCCCTTCCCAATTCCCACCTCCTTTTATGTGAGTGTATTCTTCATAGAAAACTGTTAAGTATTTAAATTATTAATGTTTAAGTGGAAACATGTTATTAGCATTATCTTTGAAACTTAATAATTTTGTACCCGATATTTTGTAAAAGCTGTTTCTTTCCTTAATAATAATAAAATAAAAGACGGAAATATCCAATTTGAGCCCCTGAAACAATTAAGATCATTTCTAGATTGAGTTCTGCCTGAGTGGCTGTATGTCAGTGTTTGTGTATTCTCCACGATATCGCCCAAACTCTTCATCCGATTGAGCTAAAATTGCAATAGGTTTGTGGTTGAAATCAGTCCACCAGGGGCGCACTAGTCATATTTCAATGTCAAAATGTTGTAGTCAGGGACTTGAAATTTTGCACACAAATGCCTTGTTAGCCTGTAGCTACATTATTACATTTTGTTTGGAATATAATCATATACAAGCTTCTGTAATAATATTTCATTTCCACTATATATTTTAATGACATTAACATCAAGCATAACAAGCTTTAAAAACAGACTCAGAGAACATTTGAAATCTTTCATATATATTTCCTTTCCCTTCCCATTCTTCTCCTTTTTAAAACCTTAGCGTCCTTATAGGTGTTAGATTATTTTGGTGTTCCAGATTCTGTGCCCAAAAAGAGTTAAATATATATTTCTTCCTATCCTCTTTTTGTATTTGTCTCTTTATATAGGGTTATGTAGCATCTACTCTAACTCAAGCAATGTTGTTACAATAATATAGGTTAGCTCAAAAAAAAATGCTTGCAGGCAATAAGCTCTCTTTTTCTTACGAATAAAGCGTTTTATTATTATTTCTATTATTATGATCTGTTTGCGTTTGGTGTGCGTCACACAAAATAAAACGCAAGAGATTCCGCCCGCCAGCCGAGAGAGTGCGCTCATCGAATTTATTTATGAAATGAATATTCAGATAAAATCAGTCCTTTGCATTTTGCTGTGAAACCTTAAGGGGAGACAACCGATTTTTTTCAATTGTATCTGTATGTGAGCATCCATTATTCAGCTTATGGCTCGCAAGCCATAGGTCGCCGAAATCTGCTCTGAGATAGTACTTGGAAACTGGCGATTACTCAACGCATTTGTATTCCATTGAGGTTCAGTTAACTGTGTTAGGTTGGCAACTCCGCCTTGTATACGCGTCCATTAGGAAGCAGCCGTACCGTAATGAAATTTGCAGTTTCAAGTAGGATTCTATCGACCTGCCTATAGGTATGTATATATGTACCTACATATAATTGGATCGCTATCGGTCTCTTGTATGTGTATACTACTGTCCACCCCGGATCTATGATTATATTCGAGCCGGGGCAAAACTTGACGTTGCCGCCTCTCCTCTCCAGAATTTAAGATTGATCATTTAAAAAACTCACTAATCAAATATACTCGGTGGGATTTTTTGTGATTAGATTAGAAACCTTAAATAAATTTTCACTCTTTATTACCTACTAGCTGCGCCCCGCGGTTTCACCCGCGTGGTGATGCAAAATTGTGATAATGATGATAGAAAACTATATATCTTTATAAATTATAGCCTATGTGTTATTCTGATGTGTAAGCTATATTATTGTCAAGTTTTATCAAAATCCATTCCGTAGTTTTTGCGTGAAAGAGTAACAAACATCCATACATTCTTACAAACTTTCGCGTTTATAATAGTAGTAGGATTCGCTAATAACATTTCCTTATATGGCATTAATACTAAACCAAAGGTTCCAAAACTTTTTTTTTCTCGTAGAACACTTTCAAAATTTTACTGGTTTCGGTGGATCTGCTATGGTGCTGCTACATTTCTACCATACTCCCAAAACTCGTCAAAAAATGTGAAGATTAGATCTAATGATGGAAATTTGAGTTCCAACCTTAAATTCGGAGTGGTAAAAATAAAAAGAAAAATAGTATAATTTATTGCAGCGCATCAACTTCTATACCTACCGTTCAACCGATCGCCATGAAAATTGATATACATATATATTGGTGAAGAATCAAACAAGTTCATGCAAGATGCAAGCACAGCACAAGTAGTATTTCGTCCCTTTAGACGTCTGAACAAGCGTTTCGGGAGGGCGCGGGCGACGCTTTGCAACTTTTAACACGAGTTGTACTGAATATCGAATATGCAAGTTTTTACAAGTAACAGTCGCTGATCTTCTTAAAAGACAGTACTGAAAAAAATAAGGGAAGTGTTAAAAAAAGGAAATGAATGCTTAATAAACATTGATAGGTAAAGACAAGCCAACATTTTGGTTTTTTACTATCGAAACCAGATAAATTTTACTTACAAGTTGTGAACCCCTATTTCTTTTTCAGTAGACGTAGACCCCCCCCCCCCCCCGTCGAGTCTCTCGTGGACCCCTGGGGGTCCACCTGGACCACTTTGGGAATCTCTGACCGACCGACCTACTAAATTCGAGTTATCGAGTTATAATTGTACACAAACAATACTTTACAAAATACATTAATTATTACCAATATTATAATATAATTCCATATTGTAGCATTATATTATATAAATACTCCGCATGCTAAAGTATTTATTGCCGTGCCGTTTAACTGACGATTCGTCAAGAAGAAATAATATAACAACTATTATAATTAAAATTATTGAGATGTGTTAACATTATATAAATAATTATTAGTTTAAAAAAACACTAAAAACACGCTTTTATAAATGCACTTAAAAACCAAAAAAACGACTATTGTATCAGAACAATGACATCTTATCTGTAAACGTATCTTTACAAAACCATAATAAACTATGAAAAGATTGTACACATATCTGTCTTTGTTACAAGACCTTTCTAACAAGTCCAAACACGGCTATGATAAGATATTCCATCATGGAATGCCAGTGCCTATCTTCCGGCTTTATCATCAGACTTTGAAACCTAATCGTGGTCAAAGTCCATTCCAAGACTTTTCTAACAAGTCCAAACACAGCTATGATACGATGTTCCATCATAAAGTTCCAGTTCATATCTTCCGACTCCATTATCAGATCAGTTCGACAGTACCATATTATTGTATTGTCATCAGAACTACATACAGCTGCCAATTTTTATGACGCTACGATCCTTGGAAGATGGTTAAATTAGTTACCTTAGATTCCATTACATAGTTACATACAGGTCGATCAAATTAAGTAAAAATAATAATAAGGATTCAATGGCCATTAAATTATAGTAAAAAAACCCTAATAATTACCATAAAAATCAGAAATGAATTTACAATAAATTCAGAATAAAAATGAATTTGGTGATATTTAATAATGTCTTAAAAAAGCACAAGATAAATTATCAGTCTACTTATGTCGAAAGTTACGCGACTCTAAAAAATGGATATCATTGTTAGAGTACCTACTCTAGTTGATAAAAACAATATTATCATCACTATTGGTTAAGGCGTTATATAATGCACGTGTGACAGGATTGTTGAATGTTTTGTCTTCCAACTTGCGGTGTCAACTACAACGGGCGAGTCCGTCACCACAGGACGTTTTAACGATTTTCTCGTTCTATCGCCCTGCAGTGAACGTAGAAGACTTTGGACAGAACAAATCCAACGTCCAGCTACGTCACAACCCGCAAGAAGCCAACGCCTTACCGCGAGATAGCCAGTGTTACCTGGCGGGCCGACACTCGCGCCCTTGCTTCCAATTGTGACCAGATTTCTCCGGTCTCTCGATTGGTTCCGAGTTCGAGGTCGCTTGCGCGGTCCTCTCCCTTACGAAGCGGTGAAACGGTGTGCACCGAATCTATCGCGGACCAAGGCGTCCTTTGCCCGACTCTGAACCGGGATCGGATGGCCAGTGGTCATTTCAAGAGCAGTCGCCGTAAGGTAGACAACCACCCCCGCTCTATAGGAAACAATACAGTTCCCAGACTCCCCCGACTGTTAGTCGGAGAGCACAGTCGATTGGCTTGCGCCGCTCGGTGTGCAGACCGTCCAGGAGCGCCAGAGGTTTAATTCCCAGGGGAGACTGGTTGACCCAGTGTCCTACCCAGGTTCGCACCCCATGCGTGGAGGCCATCGGATGGGTGTTGACCCGTGAGTGTGACCGACCCTGAACACATTGGTCATCGTGGCCACCTCATCATGGGCCCATTAGCTTAGTTCTGTCTTCCAAATGGGAATGTGAAATGTTAAGTGCTGCCTCAGTCGTGGGGATGGTGAAATTTAACGCTCCTTATAAAGCTGATGAGTCTATCCCGCCGTTAAGGAGTTTGTGTAGAAACATTAGGTTTCCGCACTCTCTCCTCTTTTTAAGAGTTAAAATTTTAAAGTAATTTTGGCGCTTTTTATAAAAGCAGAGAGTGCGTGGTAGACCTATAATACTCTCTCTATTCGCCGAAGCAAGCTTTTTGTGCTCCATTCGTTTACGAGAAAAAATAAGGTTGGGGCTATTTAAACAGACCACGAGACAAGGGGGGGGGGAGTAGAGAGGGAGAGAGAGGGGGTGAGGGAATTTGGCGCTCGCGGGAGGGGGGTCTGCTTGCCGGGAAAGTCTTTGGGTGACACAACCGAATTTTCTGTATTGTTTCAATAATAATAAACAATTTAATCAAGATAATCCACTAACGATATGAATTGGAATTGATCGTAAAATATTATAAGCAAACAAAAATATCGTTCAGGTTGAAAATGAATTGGTTTAACTAAAGAATTTTCGAGAAACCGTCAAACGTTCAACTTCTGGGGGATGTTCATCTTTTGGGCCCCCTACCCTATTATAGGTATGTAAACGTTATATTATTATGTAATTGATTTATATATGTATATTATTTTAGTTTTTATTTTTATTTATTTTGGTTTTATTATTATTTTCGTATACATATATGTATGTGTATGTGTGCATATATGGATATATATTTTATCTATAGATGTATATAAGTATCTATATTTGTATATGCGTAAATATTTGTAGTTTCATATTTGTCGATTTAAAAATAAGTACTAACTATAGTTTAAGTTGACAGTGCACACTTAATATTGATATTAAATCTAGTGCACACTTAATATTAAAAGTCTGCCTTAAAACAGGCCTAGGCCTAGTTAGGCGACTGAGTCAAACATTAAAAATAATGTCGCATCAATTTCTTGCTAACATCTTACTTACAAATATGACATTCATTGTTTACTAGATGTGTTACTAAATAAATAAAAAAATAAATAAATTAGCAGCAATAAAATTGTCTGCACCCTGAAGCATAAAAAGATTTAAATTAATAAATAAATTATTACACATTAAAAATTTAATATTTGCTTTCTGGTCACAATTTTCCGCTACTTACCTTATTTTAACAAATTATTAATTGATTTAAAAAAAAGTTACACAAACACGATATACTCGTATATTTGGCGGTATGGACTTTAATACACTAATTTGCATATAAAATAGGTGTACGACAATGATAATATAAGCCTATTTACTATATTAATATAACGAACATCAAGAGTAAATTAAATTTTAGACAAAACAGGCGCTGCTAGGGTTTTGTCTGCCATTTTCTTTATTATCATCTATCATAAAATTGTCAGGCTGACACTATCGAGACCGGTGTCGCGTTATATGTGGTCCCTTCAGCGTTCGTGGAATAATAGCACTCCTGCTGAAAATGGCAAGCTAAAGAGTGACGGGTGAATCTTGTAATCCGAAAGGTATTTTTCTGTTTTTTAATAAGCACACTGATTTATGCGCATTATATTTGTAACTGAGCAAAAGGACTCAGAATGTTTAAACCTTTTGCTCACGAGAAAAGTGTTTGTATGGTTCTTTCAGCAACTCGTAAAATTTCAAGCAAAAATATTAGAATTATTTTTTTCAATTATTAATATTTCACACACTTTTAAAATACTAGATTAATAGGATTAAAATCTACCTTGCTGTGGTGATGCCCATACTAAGGTAGACTTTTTTTTTTTTAGTTGGTAAGCGTAAAAAAAATGCGGTAAACATAATTCAAATTTCAAATTCAAATTCTTTATTTACAAAAAAATCATAGTATTAGTTACAAATGAATTAAACCTAACCTAACTGGATCGCACGAGACGTCCGCACTAAGGTAGGCTCAGAATCATATAATTAAGTACGTACTGCCTAATGCTAAATAAAAAATTTCGTTGAAGAATGCCGTGAAAAATAAAATAAAGTAAAGTAAAATTTTAGTAAAAAATAAAATTTCAAATTATCTAAAAAGGTATGAGATAATAATAATAATAATATATAATAATCATAAATAATAATAATCATAAATATATGGTAGGTTAATAATATTGTGTTAGGAATGTTAAGTTAGATAGGAATAAAGCAAATTAATTTTTTGGTTTCTTTCCTTCCCTGGGTGATCAACCAGTGGGTTAGTCTTTTTTTGTTTATATTTATTTTTATATTAATACCTTGAGTATAAATGCCGGGTATATCCTTTGTTTTATTGAACAACGACGGTGCCAAGTAAAGAAAATATCTTTGTGCATGGGAACTATTCAGTTTGGGCACTATGTGGTTACTATTAGTTATCGCTCGTGTAATAATTTTATGGGTTGTGTGCTGGTGCAATTCTTTATGTTTATGATAATAGAGTATTATCGTTTTAGCAAATGTTTGCCGTACGTCAAGAACAGAGAACTCACGAAAAAGTTGCTCAGACGGGTATCTCAACGGTTTTTTGTTGACAACTCTTAACAGCGCCTTCTGAGCTTTAACAAGTGGATCGAGGTGTGATAGTGCTGCACCGCCCCAACCAAAAATCCCATATGATATAATGCCGTGAGCAAGTGCGTAATAGACAACTTTTAGTAATGGTTTCGACATTACGTTACGTAGAAGATTAAATGGATGAATGAGTTTGCGAATTTTAGCCGCATTGGCATTGCTTTATGTGGTAGCTTTATATTTACAGAAATATTACATATACTTAGCATATTTTAGTAACATAATATACATAATAATATTAAATACATATACCTACATCTACATATATATATATATATATATATATATATATATATATATATATATATATATATATATATATATATATATATATATATATATATATATATATATATATATATATATATATATATATATATATATATATATATATATATATATATATATATATATATATATATATATATATATATATATATATATATATATATATATATATATATATATATATATATATATATATATATATATATATATATATATATATATATATATATATATATATATATATATATATATATATATATATATATATATATATATATATATATATATATATATATATATATATATATATATATATATATATATATATATATATATATATATATATATATATATATATATATATATACATTTATACATATATTTTACATCTATACATACACATAAAAGTAGTAATGTTATGTAGTTAGGTATTTTTATACAGCACTATAATTAACCAATTTCTCAGTTTTTCCTCAGTCCTAGCTCAGTCCTAGCTCAATTAACCATTCCGTCATAATTTTTCTTCCTCGTATGGTATTTTGGAAAGGTTGCAAATAAAAGTATGTGTTTATTTTTACAAATATGTATTTATTATACGTTGTATATATGTATTTATTATACATTAAGTATTTTTTTATACATTGAAAATAAATAATTTAGTTTTTATAATTCCTTAAAGTGTGATATTTTTCGTAACAATCACCCAAATGCATCCTCGGTTTTCCAGGACAAGTGTCTTAATACTCACTGGTCTCCCGCCTCCCAACTTTTACTGCCTTTTTCGCGCAGACCACACAGTCCTTCTTCGGAACTTAACCTGACGAAATTTAACCGGTTCTGTCATTTACGACGAAATTTAGTCGGTTGATTTTGTCATCTCAAAATATAGTTTATTTTAATAGAACATCTAGATACCTATATTTTTCCATATAATAAAGTTATCTACACCATTGTTTTCTGTATAGTTTTGTTTTATTGAACCAGTAATAAGCTAAGTATACTACTATTGGTCCGTTGTGTCCTTCTTGTGTCTTCTTATGTCCAAAACGCAGTTTTTTTCTTCTATACTCAATAAATTCACTGTCACTACTTGAACTATCATGTTGCATTGAAATATCGATAATACAGTCATTTTCACTCTTCATTTTGCCATCTTCACTACTTCTGTCTTCATACATCTTTACTATGGCCTAAAGTTATCCACATCCACAAATACATATAAAATAATGCGTATTTATTTCTATAAAACAAAAAAATGTAGCGAAACGCACAAAAAATCAGTAGCGTTTACTGTACATAACTAATTGCAAATGATGGAGATACCTGCGAATGTCCCTACCCAAATTTTATATACAAAACATGCTTTTAAATATTATTTTATTGTTCATGGCGCCGCTGCGGCGCCTTACGAGTGGAATTAATATTTTGTATGTCGCCGTAGCGGCGCTTATCGAGTGCAAAAGGTTAAGTTAGTATTAGGCACAATTCCTAATTAACCCTTCAGGCCTCGGCCCCTCAGCCGATTGACAAGTTGATGTCCCAAAAAAATTTAGTAAAAATTAGTAAAAAAAATCAATTATGACACTGTCTCACAAAAACATTAATTACCGCCCAAACACTGTACCCATAATTAAAATAAAACATATTAGCATAATAAAATAAAACAAATTAAATTAAAATAAAATTTAAACGGGGCCGTCACGCTGAATCGTGTTGTGGCCGATATCGGCCAATTGGGGCTATATACATAGGTTAATAAATATAGAACGCAATATTAATACATATATAAATACTCGAAGAAAATGTGATCGTAAAAAATATATCAAATAAAAATATTTATATGAAATTTAATAAAGGGTATAAAGGATATCATATCTGCTTAAAAAGTCGAAATTGTCAGGAAATGACGTCAATTGATGTCAAAAACAGACTCTGGTATAAGGGATGCAGTCGTATGTTTCTGCCTCGGGAATAAGGCCCAATATACATTTAGTTTCATTATTAGGCACGCAAAAAAAAAAGTCCTTGATAATGAAACTACATCTCAATTATCGATAAAATCGTTTATTTTTTGGTTGAGTATCCTATCTTTAAAAAAAATATATATTTGAATTTTGTACCCACAGATTTTCAGTCGAGTTTAGGTCGGGTGATTATTCGTCCATCTTAGTACAGTAATACCTCTGGAACGTAGGGATAAGGAATCTTTTAAAAAATCTGCATGTCTGCACTATTTATATTAATAGTGGTGACATAGTGGTTAAATCGTCTGATCTTACATTGTAAGGTCCCAGGTAACACTGGCTATCTCGCGGTAAGGCGTTGGCTTCTTGCGGGTTGTGACGTAGCTGGATGTTGGATTTGTTCTGTCCAAAGTCTTCTACGTTCACTGCAGGGCGATAGAACGACAAAATCGTTAAAACGTCCTGTGGTGACGGGCTCGCCCGTTGTAGTTGACACCGCAAGTTGTAAGGTCCCGGGTTCGATTCCCGGCTAGGTCACCATTTTCCGTTGAGATAAAATAAACGGAATTGCATTCTCAATTCCGTCGATCGAATGCAATAACAAGACACACACACTTACACACATGTTACACGCACACATAGGTACATATAAACTCTTATTAGTAGGGTTGCTTGTAAGAGATTGTCATATGACAATAAACCCGCCCATTGTGATTTCACAACAAAGAGTAGAAACAAACAAACAATATTGATCATCTCTTGGATAAATTATAGATATGTAGACACTTCTGATGTCAATAAAATATTTCCAAAACATTTTCAGTTGATACCTGAAATATAAAAAGACACTTGTCCCAGCTAATTTGCACATCACTCTATCGTCCTTCACTATTATACCGTTTTATTTTACCATTCCATCGTTTCGATATCGAATCATTTATAAGATAAGTCCACACTCGCCAGGAGAGGCTTCCATCATACTCTAGTAAGTAGCATAAAAGCATAATGGTTCGATGGAAAAAAATATGCCAAAGAAAATAAGGTGGAGAAGAGCTTTCTTGGCAAAATAAGCCTTTCGATCCCCTTAAATGAAAGCAGCCAAGTAAGCTGTTTATCAACTCTCGGATAAGATTGTCAAATATCACAGGTGGACTCTATCCGGCGAAAGCCTTACACATTTTATTTTAATGATTATTTTAATAGTTCTATACGTACTCATTTAACCCTTCGAGTAGCGGCATAATTTCATGGCAGACCATGGCAATTTATTGGAATTTCTTGCAATATCGCCGCTCTTAACAAAAAGTACTATAACTATGGAGCTACTATAGCAATCTTAAAAAAAATAACTGTGCAATGATCATATTGAAATTTCGTATATAGAATATTGAAAACAATTAGATAATTAGTCGAAAAAGTGAAAAAAACTCGGCATTTCTAAGTTGTACTTGTCTTACCGAAAAATACGGAACCCTATTTAGAAATTGTAAATACTATCGTGATATTTATTAGATTTTCTATCAAAGGCAATGTTTCGTTTTGCTTATTTACATACAAAAATATTTATAAAGACCTTTAATAATTTTGATGATTTCTCGACAAAAAAAAATATGATGTTTGACAATGGAATTTTACCAGAAATATCCGCGAAATGACGCGCGAAATTATTTTAGCGGCCGTCTATGTACCATAGTGTAATAATGAGATATTTGGTATGGATTTTAGGATGCGTTCGAATTAGAAAATAATATGATTGTGTGCTCCGGGAGCTAGCCGCCAATATTGTTCGTTACGTAGTCGACGGTGTTCTGATGTGCAACCAAATTTGGTCGTTACGTAGCCGAAGGGTTAACCCTTCGGCTACGTCATTGTCATTTTTATTTTTTACAAAATTTTAATTGCTATAATTAGGTTTGATCATATTACTGTATTTTTAAGCAATTATGATAAATTACATCATTTTTATTTATACATCATTTTTTATTATGATTATGCTATGGTTAACAATTTTAAATCTTTCATCACTTGCATTTTAATTCCCATCTTAATTTATTTTTTCACTAACGTTTAATTTTTATAATTAGGTTTGATTATCTAACTCTATTCTTAAGCAATTATGATTATCTAAATTCCAGCTAATTGTAATATTTTTTATGATTATGTCAAGGTCAACAATTTTATATTATCAATTTCACTTTTATATTATCAATATTATATTTAATTTTCCAGCTTGTAAGAATTTCTATATTCTGCATTACTTCTGCATTTTCTGACGAAACGGTTTGATATATGCGAAAACAATATATGACAAAAACATAGGCCTCAAAGAGATCTATAAAAAGTCGAAAAGAGCATATACCCAACTTTTTTTTATAAGCTACAATTACTGCTTATATATCTCAAAAAAAAAAAAATAATAATGAAGGTTAAGATAATTAGCGTTTAAATAAGAATCGCTATAAAAATAAATTAATCCTTTATCACGGGCGTTAAATGTAGATGCCATTTACTGTAAGGTTGAAGGTGGTATAGACATTGAGATATCATGAAATTATTAACGCGTGCAAGCAACTTGAATGACCTAAAGGGCGGCGGCGCGGCGGCTGCTGGCCCAGCAAGGTCAGCCTTCAGCGGAAGGCGGCGCGTGAGTCGAGGCCGAAGACGCGTACGTCCACGATATAGGTAGCGTGCATCTGAGGGGGGACGTCTTGCACTATATATCTAAAGGTAGCGTCTAAAAATGCAAATAAACACCACCCTACTTAAATTAACAAGTCGATTCGAAACTTTACGCTAAGCGAAGCCGCGGGCAACAGCTAGAAAATTATGTAAGTAATCAATCCTTTTTTAACTAAATTCTAGAAAGGCGCCGCCATGCGACGCGTGGTTGCTTACTGTGCTGCGCCGGCCCTGACCAATCACAACATAATATAAAATGATCTGGAATTAGTAAATAAAGGGTCCGCCAAATAACTTTTTTTTTTGAAAATGCTATTAAAAAAACTACTGAATATTTTTTCAAATTTCTTTTTTTAAGTGTAGCGTTGGCTGTGTGGCACGTAGCGCCGTCTGTTGAAACCAAATGTTGCCAATATCCTCCTCTTCAATTTCTGTGAACAAAAATTCGTTCAACATGGCCCGATAACGATCGCCATTGACGGTAACGGCCACTCCTTGCTCATTTTCGAAGAAAAATGGCCCAATTATGCCTCTGGACCAAAATCCGCACCAAACAGTGACTCGTTTTGGGTGCACCGGCTTTTCAATGAATGCGTGCGGGTTTTCTGTGCCCCAAATGCGACAATTCTGCTTGTTTACATAGTCGCCAAGATGGAAATGAGCTTCATCTGAAAAGATGATTTTTTTGGCAAAATCTGCATCTTCTGCAAGTCGATCGCAGGCCCACTTAGCGAAGCGAAAACGCATTGGATGGTCAGTTGGCTTCAACTCCTGAACCAATTGGACTTCGTACGGCGTCATACCAAGGTCTTTACGCAAAATTCGTCTCAATGATGTCTGCGAAATGTCCAATTGTTGAGAACGACGGTGAACTGATGTTGATGGCGATTCACGCACACTTTCGGCCACAGCAGCAATATTCTCGGGTGTACGCACTGTTTTTGGCTTTTCACGCGTTGGTTTATCGATGAGGATGCCAGTTTCTTTCACTTTTTTCACGAGGTAACGAACATACGGAGCTGACGGTGCTTCTCTTCTTCCAAAATCCGTACGCAATTTTCGCACACATTCTGCAACATTACCATGATTTTCAAAGTAATGTCGCAAGATTTCCCAGCGTTGTTCAAGCGTATACACAACCATATTCGTTCAGCGGAAGGATAAAACTAATTATCTGTCAAATCAGACATGAGGTAAGTGTTGTCATACACGAAATAAGCACTAGTTGAAAAAAAAACGTTACATGGCGGACCCTGTAGATTATTTTATTTAATT